>VXAL01001166.1:243639-285266 GCA_013399475.1 Chauna torquata | reverse complement strand
TGCCGGCCCGGGAAGCGGACCCGGACCCGGCCGCCGCCGCCGCGGAGCCCGGGGCTGTGCCCGGCACCGCCGCCTGCCCACGCTGCTTTACGGAACAACACGCTCCGGTGGTGGAGGACACGGAGGCACGAGTTAAAGCCAGCGTCGTTAGAACGTTCCTCTGCTGGCTCTTAGTAGACGGGGAAAGCGCTTTAGCCTCGCGGAATAGGACGAAATGGCCGAAGCAGGCGGCATGGAGACCAGAGCACGGTGTGGAGCCGTGGTGGGTTTTGCAGGGGGTTTTATTTTTCGGAACTGTGCTAGAACGTCTCTACCGCTTGCCTCTTGAGTTAAATCAACATGTAAAGAGATTAAAAAATCAACCGATTTAAACAGCATCGGCCATTAAATTCCCTGGGATTTTAAGTTGAAGTTTAAGTAGATACTTGAATATTAACAATATCTGCATTTTAAGTTAAACCTCAATTTTAGTCTGTTTAACCCTGAAGCAAACTAGCTCTGCCTAACACAGCCCAGGCTTCCAAACAATTCAGCCAGACCATAATACTGTGGGAGCTCAGACAGCTTTGTCTGTACTTGCACCTTTGTGCGTTTTCCAGGACCATAATCTTGGTGTGCAATTAATCACCGCTCAGGATGGGCGTCCCGATGCTGGAATCCGCGAACCGCTCCAGCTGGGAGCAGTCCCAGAGCCTGTGCCTGGCGCTGGCAGCGTGCACACCAGGGCCAGAAACTGCTGGGGCGGCAAGCGTGGTAAAGCAGACCCAGTGCATTGTGTGGGTCCTCAGCGCTCCTGGAAATTGCTTTTGTAAGTCTGAACTGTAATTTTTTTTTTTTTTACGTTTTTAGGGTTTCTAAATGACTGTAATGTTCAATGTAGTTTAAAAATCACCAAGGCAGTTGAGACCAGTTGCGCTCCCTGGAGTGGGTGGTTTAATGGCTGAACCTCGTATTTGAAAAGCTAAGTGTTCTGGTACGGCGTGCTTAAATCCCAGAAAGGTCAAACCAGACTTTCATACCCGAGTTAGACTGACCCTGGTTTACTGCATGAGACTCTTTAGAGAAAGAGAGATATTTCAGGGGAAAGGAGAAAAAAAAAAAACACATTTTTTCCTCTGAATGGCCCACGGTGACTCTCTACGCACATTCTTAAAGCAGCGGGGTTTGTTCTTGCCACAGTGTCCCTCCCCTATACTGCTGAGACAAAAACTCTTACGCTAATTATTTTAGTGTACGTTATCAATAAGAAGTTGTTTAATTTCTTTGGCAAAGTACTGCAGTTAAAGCAAATTAGATTGAGAGGCAAAGTGAAATAAAAAATATGCAGCTGCTCTGCCAAACAATGATTGGGACTGTTGACAATGTTTTGTTTTAGACTGGCTTGTACACAGAATCCTTTATATTGAAGGTTTGCATGTCACAATCCATCGCTTGTGCAACAGACTACATTAATAGATCATGAAGGACAAAAGGGACCTAGGTTCATCTGGTTTGACTTCCTGCATTATGCAGGTCGTAAGATATTTGGGAATTTGTTGCTTTTTCTCATTTGAGAGAATTTATCGACAGCATAACCTATATCTTAGAAAAATGATCAGGTTTTAATTTTAAAATGGCCTCTGAGAGTAAAATAAGAGTTGGCAGATTGTTTCCACCAAAACCTACCTGACAGACTAGAAATTAAGATACCTTTTTAAACTGAGTTTTGCCTAGTTTCTGCTTTCAATTATTGGATGTCGCTGTGTGTCGGTCTGCTTGACTGAATGCTCCATGACCAGATTTCTGTCCCCGTGTAGCTGTGTACAGATTGATAACTGAGCACTGAACGCTCCCTTTGCAGACCTGCAGAGCTCCCCTTCAGATCCGGGTTTACTAATCCTGTAATCATTACCATTGCATTTCCCTGTGAACTCTCCAGTTTTTCACCATTTTGATCTGGGCATCCAGATCCAGACAGAGTGTTGAGCAGTGCTCATACCCGTGCCAACAGTGTGCTCGGCTGAGGTTTCTGTTATGCGTCCAGGGATTACTCTGACCCGCGCTCAGCTGGTTTTCCCACACGGCTCTTAAAATGCTATCCAACCTGCTCCTTGGGACGGCGTCCCTGTCCTGTCGGCTTGCGCTCTTTGTTCTGTGACTGGCCTTACACTAGGCTCTCTTGAAAAGGGCAGTGCTTAGACAGCGTTCTTGCTTGCAGTAGCCTTTTTTTAAACGTCCTTCTGCTACTGTTACCAATCAGGTCTGTAGGTGACATGTAATTATTTTATATTTTCTTCCAGCTCATTGATAAACACTGCTTCTGCCTCTGCTGTAGGAGTGTCCCAGTTCCAGGTGTGTACATGCCTCAGTTTGCCAATACTGAGTCAGGAGGAGATCTGATCTACGCCATCTCTTGGCACACCCATGCCCCGGGAAGAAAGCCCAGTTCAGGCACTGGAAGGGAGCCGGAGGCACCCTGCAGCATGTGCCTGCCCTGGTGTCTAGAACGTAGCCATTAAATACCGTAGGGCCCGAACCAGATAGTTCCAGGACCCATAAAAGAAAGGTAACAGCTCTAGGACACAGTGATTACAGCTGCACTTTGCGATGTTCCTGTTAGATGGATTTTATTCCGTGTGATTATGCCATCTTGATTTTATATTCTCATAATCACACAAATGCGTCACGGGGGCTGAACTATGGCACATCAGCCCTCTTGTAGACATCTCCTACTAGGAACACTATCGTTTATCGCCTAACCTTGAAATTTCTTCATTTTCTCTCTCAGCAGCTAAACTCGCAAAGCTCTATCCCTGTGGATTTGCAGCCAGAAATCCCCCCAGACTAACCTTCCAGCTCTTTCCCAGTCCTGCTTTCCCAGTTTGGCTGAGCAAGGGGAAACATGCGGGCAGGGAGCTCGGCAGGGGTCGGCCAGGCACGGCACTGCCCCTTGCATGGTGGTGCCTCTAGTACGTACTCTGCTCAGCTGTTCTTTAAGGACTTAGACATGCTGGGGACTTCTTCCCCACTGCCAAATTTGATTGAGTTTGGAGGAAGGAGGGGAAAAATGACATAGAACTACACAGTCACATTAGACTTTTATTTTTAGGAAACCAGGCTAAAAATATCAAAGGAACGTTGAGTAGGAATACGGACCGAGTATTTCCCTGTTCCGTTTTTTTTTTTTTCTGGCCATGACATTTTTCATTTCTTCCTAAGTATGGCAGGTCATACAGCTAGGGAATTTCTCAGCTAAAATATGCCACCTCCTGACAGATTTCACCTGTGTTCCAGCATGCTCTGAGGATGTATGGGATATATGCATTGAATAATGACAGGGAAGCGCTGGTCTGCTGTGTTGTTTTGACTGTCTGGGTACAAAGAGAGACACCTTCATACCCAACAGGGGAACAAACATTTATTTTGAGATCCATACAACTTTTGATGGACATGTTGGACATTTGCCAGGACTGCTTTTTTTTTCTTTTCCTTTTAAACTGCATCTGTTCATTTTATTTCTGGTAGTAGTACGACAAAGCCACCTCTGTAAGATGCGTAGTGAGTGCTTTCAGAGATCTAATCATTCTTGAGCTTTAAAAGAATAAAAAAGCTGTTTCAACACCTGACTTGCAGAATGTTTTGTGTTGCTACTTGCCATTGAAATGCAGCTGCTATTGAAATGCTGTGATCCCATCAGTATGTACAACCGGTTATTGTTTAGAGTACTTTCAAGCTTACAGAAATCATTAAATAAATCAAGAAGGTTGGCAATTCTAATCAACATTCTAAAGCTGTCAGATTACCAAACATTTCACTTCATTGCTTCATGGCCTAAACAGTACAGCTTTACAAAAAAAAAAGTACCATTTAAAAAATTCTGACACTGAGTTCGCATCAAAAGCACATGAAGATAGAGATAAGTAGTTTGAAAGGATATTTATGCATTAAAACACTTGTGTGTCTGGACACCTATCATTAAACAGCCTAGAGGCGATGGTAGCTAGAGACCTGTGAGCCTTTTTAACAAATGCAGCACACAGAGGGAACATTCTGATTATAAGTGATGGAACATAAAATGTTACGGCCAGAAAAGTGATGACAAAGATCAAATGGAATGAGTTTAGCTTACAAATCGTTAGCGTTTTCTTCTAACTGGCATGCAAGCAATGTATGGCACAAGATAAAGACAGTTTTGCCCTTGACGTTGTTGCCATTGCTCCTGTATCTGCAGTCAAGGATCCCCGTCTTGATTTATTTTTCATCAGGACAGTTGGGAGTGCCCCAGCTGGTCCACTAAGCCACGGTTTTCAGCCGAGTGGGCCAGAACGCGCAGAATTAGAGAGTGCTGTGCCAGCCATTGCCTTTCTACGCGGCTGCATAACAGCAGCTCCCAGTTGCTAAGCAGCTGCAGAGCCCTCTTTGCCTCCGCTCCCAATCAGCTGTGCTAAGGGAGCAACGTGGGTTCCCCTTGATCGGCAGAGAGGAGCCGGCAGCACGAACGCACGAGCAGTGGCCATAGCAGAAGTGTTTCTTTTCTGGCTGGCTGATGGGCCCCCTGGCAAAAACGCTGGAGTGAAGCGAAGGGACACTTGATGGCCAGAAGCAGGGGGTGGCGGGGAGGGAGAGGGAGAGCCAGCATATGTGCACAGCGGAGGTTACAAAGACAGCAGATCTTAGCGGAGCGGGGGGCACGCGCTGAGGAGAAAGAAATGGGAGAGAGGCCAAATGCACGGTTCGGAATAAAAAAAAAAAACAGGAGGAGAGCACAGCATATGGAGAGGGGAAATAAAGCAGAACTTGCACAGGCTGCGAATAATTGAACAGAAAATACAGGAAGAGAGGAAAGGAGCTTGATTCATTACTGCCCTTCACCTTGTGGAGACGGCTACAGCCAGGAAAAGGAGGTGCAGAATACAACAGCATCTTTCATGTTTCTCAATGAACAGCAGGTTTTACATTTCAACCCCTGCCATTTGTGGTTTTCTCACTGGATAGCCCCTGCCTTTTGTTTAGATTTGTGTCCTGCAGGCTCTGCTCTTATCTTTGCCTAGATTCTAATTTGTTTTCATACTTGCTTTAGCTTTTCTGTTTGTTTGGTTTTTTTTAGGGTAAGTCTTAAATACCTTTCCCATACGCTTTGTTTTAACCTTCAAGGGGGCAAGCCATTTCTAATTCCTAACTGAAGTTGGTTTCCACTGCATCCATAACGCCATGGCTGCTTTTCTCCCCCGCTCTCCGGGAGCTGCTGGTGCGGAGCAGGGCTCTCTTTGCTTCCCCGCATCTTCCCCGGCGCGCTGTCTTGCCTTTTCCCCGCACGACGCCTGTCAGCAGTTTGGGAAGACTTGCTGCTCTCGGTGTGCAGGAAGCGGTTCCTGTGGCGCTAAATTATCACAAACTCCTGCCGTGTTGCGTAAGGGATGTAAAAAAGTCTCACAAACATCTTCAGGGTTATTGTGACCAGAAGAGATTCCAGCCCCACCTCCGTTCAGCTGCCCAGATGAAAAAACACTTCACGGTCTCAGTGCCTAGCGTGCAATCGCCTGCACGATGGGAGATGCCAGCAGAGCTGGCAGGGAGGCCGGGGACCTCCACGTTCCTCCCGCCGGCTCCTCCAGGCAGAGGGTTGAGGGGCACATTTGTACGGGAGGGTGGGGAGAGGAATCAAGGCCCGTGCAGCTGTTGCCCCCCTCCGTGGCCAGCCCTGGCTTGCGTGGAGGCCTGTTGGCTGAGCACGCTTTTCCCCAGGTCCAAAACTGAGTCCTAAAAGGAAACCGAGGTGCCCACCCAGACCTACGGCGGAGAGGATTTGCTGTGGGCTTTGTGCGCGTGGATTCCAAGCGAATAAAAAAAACCTTGACAAATACACAGTCCGATGTGTGTACTTGGAAGATTTTGTCTAAGATTTCTGACTTGCAGTGATTCTATTTTTGCATCCATTTGTCCAGAGTCCTAGGTCTTTGGACAGGCGCTGCCTATACTATTGTTAGACTCTTAAGATCATTAAAGGTCTAGGGGCCCTGACATTTTACAAGTAGCTTCAGCTGCGTGTCACATAGGGGCATTTTTAGCACGATGAGAGACCTAAGTTTAATTAGAGTGGTTTCACCCAGGAAATCTCCCTGCCTTAAGAAACCAGAGCTGCTGTGCTAATCCCAGTAAGCAACTGGGAACTTCACGGCGCGCCTGTTGTTACGACGCGAGTCAGGAAGGGTGAAGCGTGCGTAGGAAGAGAGAATCGCGCAGGAAACGCGCTAGCAAGGGCAGCGGCCTGGGGCTGGCGGCGGGCCGAGCGCCCGGCTGGGCTGGCGGACGTCGGCGGGCTGGAGCAGCGCCGGCAGGTGGCTGCCCTCTGCGTGCCCACGCGCCGTGGGACGCGGCACTCCTGAACCTGAACGCGCTCTAGTGGCTCACAGCGAGGCCCTCTGGCTCCGCACCGCCAGCCTTCCAGCTCCCGCAAGCGCGCTGCAGGCCAAAAATCACGGCTCTAAAGCAAACGTGACGTAAGTACAACCGGGTTTGTTTCTCAGCCCCTCGAGTTATTAATTAGCCTGCTCTGAGCCTCGCTGTGTCTTTGTGGGCTCTGCCCTGGCGGGTTTGGTGGCTGCTCTCAGGTGTGAGAGAGGCTCAGGCCAGGCTGTCCTTTGTCCGGGGGTGCTCGGGCGCGCCACGAGCCTCCCCGGTTCCTTCACGTGAGCTTCCCAGCCGGGCACCTGCAGAGCCAGCGCGTCCTGCTTAGCGCTCCCCCTGCATTTAGCACTCGACAAAAAACGGGCAGAAGTTACGTGTGTCCCATACGGAGATGAGCAGCGGGCTTTATCCTCTCTCCAGTCTGCAGTCGGTGCCCTCCGTCGGAAGTTTCCACAAGCATCCGAGGACAGGACGCACACTTAGCACATTAACGGCCCCTTAACGTCGGTGCCGTGCATTACGGCAAACACCTGCCCCTATTTCCTTCTCTTACAGCCTACTTGGCACCCTTTTTTCCTCCTCCTATGAATACTGCCTGTTTCCCCACATTTTTACCCAAAAGGTTTGGGAGCTTCCTGCCTGGGCCGGGTGTGAGCGTGACGGTTAATGGATCCCTAATGTGTTGATTCGCGGCTCTGAAAAGCAGGTGCTTGTTCGGGCTGCCTTGTACCTCACAGACTGGAAGGCGTATTTAGCAAACGAATCATCTGAGCTTGAGGTTCTCAAAAGCCTCTCAAAAAAGCACAACTTCACATATTTCAGGTTTAGCGGAATCTACCAACAGGCTTCCAGGGAGCGTACCCCAGACTCGGCCATCCGCAGCGGGCTCACCGCCGCGGTGCTCATCCCGGCTGAGCGCGCCGAACAGGCTGCGGCGTGGTGGCAGGGCTTCTGTCCTGCACCCGGACAAGCTGAATGCAGCTCATGTTCTTCTGCTGGGGTCATCCTAATTAACGTAATTTACTGACTCTAAATCAGCAACTACACTAATGAAATCTCTCTACCAGGATTTACACACTTTGAGAATGGGAGAACATGGGAAAAGGGATTTGAAGAAAGATACTACAGAGAGCACTGATTTTGAAAAAACTAACGTCTTGTTGTTTGCTGGGTCAGGTGGAGGGTGAGGTAGTGAAAACGGGACGGCATAAGTCAGAGGGGCTGCATACTGGGCAAAAACACGCGTTGCAAGGAAAGCCATTTACAGCCCCTTTCCCCGCGTTTCCCAAAATTACTTCCTGATGGACTGTTCTCTGCTGCAGACTTGCACACAGAAAAGCATCTGATGCTGATTAATTTCACGCAGTTCTGTAGCAGAGCCCTGCACTCTCACCTAGCCACGAGCAAGCCTGCGCATCACTGCTCAACCCGCTTCTTCCAGCGGTTCCCATGGCAAAACCAACCACAGCTACCACACAAACACAACCGGCAGATCTTGCCTAAAATGAAGCATTTCGAATCCTTCCAGATTCACTTTCAAGCACAGAGGTAGAGGATGAGATCCAGTATCACCCTGATAGCTCTGCCAGCCTGAGTTGACAAATTCCTCACCATCGTTCAGTGAAGCCATGCCAGCACATCTGGGAGACAGAATGCCCAGATCCGCGGGGGCAGAGTTACGGTGGTGTTGGCAGATACTTGCTCATTTCGTGATTTTTAGAAATCAGTCATTGTGCTTGATGTTCCAGAAATGCATAGGATGATCTTAACCTTGCTTTACCCATATTTTTTCAAGAGAATTTGGCTTGAGAATTCATGCCTCAGTGAGGAACAGAAGACTTGAAACTGCTCCTAAGCACCTACTGTATCAGGTTGAGACGTTGCTGTGTTGATTTACACACTCTTCAAATTCATAGATTTTTTTTCCACAGCTGCAAAGCCAGGAACTTAGGTTTTAATGAAAGGTGAGATTCAAAATACAGCACATTGGCCGTGCATGTATCAGGTAGGGCAAATTTGGCCCATGTAGTTGGCATCCCTGATTTAAAGCATACCAGAGAAAATAACCCAAGAAACAGCATGCGTTCCCTATAAATAGCTGCTCTCTAGGTAGTAGTCAGTCTGTGGTTTATGAACAAAATCGGTCCAAACTATATCACAGTGCCCAAATATTGACTGCCTGATTTTGCTGAGTTGTGCATCTAATTTGGCTAACACCTCCTGCTACAGACAGTTGTCCTGTTTTCTTTCATAGCCCTCTGAACTCTATGGCAGCATTTGGACAGGTTTTATGCAGAGTTTATTGCAAGATTTTTGCAGTAATTTAGTGCATGGGCTACTTGAGCCAAGTGAAACAGGAACTATATTCCTAAGGCATGAAAAGGCAGAAAGGAAATTTTCTTATTGAAATATAATTTTTCCACATTACTTAATAGTCTAGAAAGTTAATACGTTTTTACTGGAAAAAAAAATGCGGTTCCTACTGAGCCAAACAACAATATAATAATGTTTTAGAAACCTCTCAGAAAACTGGCAGGTGTCACAGCCACCTTGCCTTCAGTGAAAAAGGCAATTGAGATCCCTTATGAAACAAGGGATTTGCATCAGTAGGGGCTACTACACAAAAAAACAGGCACATGGCAAGGTCTGAATAGATGGTGAATCATGTGGCCCAAGGGATTTTTCTGGATTTTGGGGGCGGGGGTGTGTGTGTAAAATATCAGGCCGTGAGGACCAGATGGTAGAGCTCTGCATGTGCAAGAGAAACAGCAAGAAGCACTACAGAAATGGATGCTGAGAAGCGGCTGAAAGTCAAGGAGACTGGGAGCTTTGATTTTGAAAAGAGAGATTTACTGTGTTGAGCGAGGGCCGAAAGAGGCTAGGGACTGTGAGCAAAAACACAATTGAAAAAAACAAATTTTGTACAGCTGTTCTGTAAATAAATGGAATTGCCTTGAGTATGTACTTAGCTTTGTCACAGCAGTCTCTTCTTACGCTGATAGTCACCAGCAACTTCTTTGTGTGTGCCGGGTACAGTTCACCTCTCCTACGCTATAGTTGCCCCTTCCCTATCTGCCCTGTCAGTTCACACGGAAAATTCTTTCAGGTGGAGATCACTCTTTACATTTTGTGCATTACAAACAATTGTGGCACTTGTATAACATCTGAAATTTATTGGAAATTCACTCTACTTACATGGTAAGTCCCATTCTTTTAGGGTCTGTGTTTCCTATTGAGATTGTAAACTCTTCAGGGCATTATCTCTTGCTCTGTGTGTTATGTACATGTTGTAGTTCAGTGGGAGTTCACCACTGACAACACAAATAATTAATATCACTGGTAATGTTCGAAAATGAATATTTAAGGCACTGTCTCTTATGCACATTCTTAACTAAGTTTATGAGTATTTCCTTTGACATAAATGGGGCTGCTACTTATTAAGTCTTTGTAAAGCTGTTTCTGTATTATCATCAAGATTTCTGTATTATCACTGTATTATCAAGTGTATTTCAAAAATCTAGTTTTAAAGACATTCTAGAAAGAACAGGTCCCCATTCTTGTCTGGTTTATATTACAAGATAAACTAATAACATGAATATACAGCAGATGGCGTTTGCTGTTACTGCTCTCTGCAGTTGTGGATACAAGGAAGTACCAGCAGTCTGACACCTTGCTGGCTAGCTAAACTAGCTCTATTTTCCATTAAAAATATCATTGTAAGGCGCACATATCAGCCTAAGGGCATGCACTGTGACAGAGCCTAAGTGACTGGGAACATAGAACTTCCACTGTGTTCAGAGTTCCTCCAAACAGAAGAATGTCACTAACCAGAGCATTTTCTCAAACCTGTTAACATATTTAGTATTTAAAACAGTATTTTGTGAGCAGAAAAATTTACCATTATGCTTCTCTTCTCCCACTTGGCTCTCTGTAGTCACAGAATTCATGGGCCTTTAGTATTGTTAAATCTCAACTTCGTTGTCTTTTCCAAGCATATTACAAGGGACAGAGAGAGAGACAGCACAAGCACCTTGGTGGTGTTTCCCTAGGAGGTCAGGCGAATGGTACACCTGAAGCTCCTACGTGGTAACAACCAAACTGGCCAGGAGGTTGGAACACATTTCCCTGGGTGGTACTTCGAGAAATTTCACCACCCTGTATTCTAAAAGGTTATGGCTTCATATTAAACCCAAGTTGTGAGTCTTTTTCGGGTATCGTGACAACTAACCCAAATTACCCATCAATACCATCTAAACTGTTAAAACAGCTTTTAAAAATCGTGTGCTTCCAGCAGTGTTCCTAGGCAGCGTGCTAACCTTTCTCTCCTTTCTGTTATTTTCCTTGGCAACTGAGAAGCAACAAATAGGTAACAGTAATGGAACACAGATATTTACCAAACCCCGTTACATTCCTGGGTTTGGTATGCTCACTGCAAATCTCTGTACGCATACTGATTCTCAAGCTGCAGATGTGTAAGCTTTTGATGAAGCAGAACTTGTGCCAAAATCAATATACAGACCAAAACAAAAGTAGGAGAAAGACGCTTGCAATTAATAGTGATTAGATTTGAATTTCACTAATAGAGGGTTGAATCTTCTTCCATTTAAATCAGTGGCAGAATTCCATATTAGATTTTACTTTTTCAGTCAGCGAAATACACTTAGCTTTTGCACAGGACTTTTTATGCCTGAAGCACTGCATACCCATTAATTAAAAATAAGTAACTGAGACACTGAATTGCTGTATTTTGTCAATACTAAGATAACCTCACTACAAATAGAACATCCATTACTTAAAAAGAGTCTTTGGAGAGTTTACAGTTGATTTTATAGTCTACTCATTTTAAATTGTTCAGTCCCGAATCTAAAACTGTATGAATCTAAAGTGTCCTTCACTATAAAATGTATAGAATGAGAAATGTAGAGATTCTTTTGTTTTGTGAGACTTGCAAAAAAAAAAAAAGTAACAGTGACCCACAAAATACTTTTATCCCCCCAAAACTTTTATGGCAACTCATGAATTACAGTACTTAGTTACAGGAAGACTAGTAAGTCTATCTGTTGATCATATCACACTATGCCATTGGTTTTGAGCCAGGTTCAAAGAAATTGTTTCAGGGTAAAACAAATCGCTCCTGGACCACTCATTCCTGTGCAATACTGGAAGTACTGGAATGCCCTCAACCACTGAAACCTAGAGGAGCTGGTTGGTGGCTTTTACTATCTTGCAGACAGGATATTAAAGCCGATGGTTCATAAAGGATCTGTTTGGCAGACTGTTCATTCTACATGCTTGTGTCAACTGTTTTCTCGGTAAAATAGTTTTAAATAGGTATAAATTTAGCTATTTTTTTAAATTGGAATTATATGACACTTTGTTGGGTATTTATGTGTTCCTCCTCCTTCCTATCACTGAAATATCCTTTTCTTTCTTTCTGTTTGCCCTCCGCACAAAGCAGGGCCTTTCCTTGACAGAGGTTATTCCAAGACATGAGGAGTGCAATCATGTTCTGCATTCAGTCTGGAAGGCCATCTAGTGACACAATTGTGCAGAAGAAAATGTGAAACACTTCGAGTTACGGTTTTTCTTTGTTGAATTAAAAAAATCTTGCTACACTGAGGCATTCCCATGGGGATTCCTCAGTATTCCCACAAGTGGCATTTCAAAGAATTTGAGAGTCAATTTTGATTTCTTAAGAACTGATAGGCTTTATTTGAGGTGGAGCACACTGTTAACCTTTTCCAGGAAAGAAACACAATTTTTGCACAGAATGGTGGCAGATTTGTATCTGAGCAGTTCAAGCGCAGTGACAAAATAGAGTCACTCCCCTGAAATGCAGATTGGGGCCAAATTCATCTGGCTGCACTGACTCCCTGCCTTTGCACCTGTAACTCCACCGTGCGATATAATGCTACAAGTAGGTGTTTGCGGGCTTGACGTCTTTGTAATTAAAATGTAAAATTGTTTGATTTTTATCACAGCTCATCTTGAATGAATGAATGGCACTGGGTGATACACATGAGCAGAGCTGTTGGTTCCTACCTGAGCAATAAATGCAGTAGAAAACAAGTAGCTAGCCACAACCTCTCCCAGTGCCACAAGACGCGTTTCGGGTGTACCTCAGGGGTCTCTTGTCCTTCCCACCGCAGCATGGCCGGCACGGCACTTGGCGTTTGGGTCCGTGGCTGGACTGGGAGACTTCCCCTCAGCTGCTGGTGACCCGAAGCAGACCAAGGTGGTGTCTGGGGTGCGAGGGGGTCCCTGGGGAAATAAGGGAGGGCTGGGAGGAGGGGAAGGACATGGACAGCACAGGTGGTGGAGGGGGGTGAAGGCCCCAGCGTGGGTTAGCCGGAGGCTCCGTGGGACGGGGCGCGATGGCCCCAGCCGGGTGGAGCCCACCGGCGAGGTCTCACCTGGAGGACAAGGACGCTGTGTCCTCGGGGGGAAGGAGGGCGGCAGGCGGAGGTGCTGAGGGGGCTCCGTGGCCTGTGGTGCCCCCGGGGGCCGCGGCCGCCTCAGCGCAGGGCTGGTGCGCGGGTGACGGCGGGGCAGCCCCGCGCCCGTGAGGAGCCGCCGCCGCCGCGGGGGTNGGCTCCGCTCCATGGAGGCGGCAAACGGGGCTCTGCCCGACGGCGCGGCGGGGGGCAAGGGCGGCAGCGCGGCCGCGCCGTCGGGCAAGAAGGAGGTGAAGGTGGTGATCGTGGGGGACGGCGGCTGCGGGAAGACGTCGCTGCTGATGGTGTACGCCAAGGGCGCCTTCCCTGAGGTGAGCCGCCCGCTGTGAGGAGGGCCCCGGGGCTTCCTCGCCCTTTCCCCTCCCTCCCTGAGGCGCCCGGAGGTGCCCTCCCCAGCGTGACGGGCAGGGCGGCCCAGGCTGCCCGGGCTGCCCCTCAGCACCAGGGTTTCGGGGCCGGGAGCCGCCCCGAGCCGAAATCCTGCGGGCCCCGGGCGGGCTTGGGAGGGGCGAAGCACCCGGAGAGGCCCGGGCTGAGGAACCGGGTGCCCGCTGCCAGCCCCGGCTGGTCCCCGGCACCGGGACGCGGTACCGGCTTCGCGCAAGTGTTGCTTTTCCCTGACTGGAGTTACTTGTCCCGTTTGCAGCAATACGCACCCTCTGTGTTTGAGAAATATACTACCAGTATTACGATTGGCAAGAAGGAAGTCATCCTGAATTTGTATGATACTGCAGGTAATGCCTTTTTTTTTTGTTTGTTTTCCACACACGCTTTCAATTTTTCCCAGTTCCAAAAGTGTTCAAGTGCGAGGGGCAGTTTCTCTGAGGCCCGGGAATGGGATCGCACGGGGAGGCTGGCTTGGGACATTACCTGTGTGGCATGTAAAGGTGCAGCCGCAAAAAAATGGTCCCTTGTCTCGTGGCAGTTCTAGCCACAGACTTGTTCTTTACCTTAACAACCCACTTTATTAAGAAAATCACATCAAATAGGGAACATATCTGAAGGTATTAAAACCTAGTTCACAAATGCAATGCATAATACAGTCAACCAAGAAAATATTTTAATCTCCTGCCGTGTGTGATCAAATAGTAAAGGAGAAAAAAGCTGGTTTGTATTTAAAATAAAAAAGGCCGTAGCATTAACAGTTACTTGAAAATGCTGATAGTTTGTGTTCGTATGAGGAACTTGTGAACTGATTTGTGTTCAACTTCATTCAAAGTTCCTACGCTCGGTTGTCCAGCTGCATTCCTAAATGAATCCTAAAATTGACACGTACCCCATTTCAGCTCAGTGTAAATCGTGTTCAAGTCTGCAGAGTTGTTCCAAATTAACACCAACACAAATAATGCGGTTCGTATTCATTTTTCAATAGTAATGAAACACGCTTACCTTCTTGCATACCATATATGGCATCTGAATAGATAATTTTAAAGGTTTTTAATATAAAAGTGAATTTTATTGCTAATCTTCACTGCAATATAGTAAGATTCCAATTTGCCAGCATGTCTTCTGGTGTCAGTGTTACTGTTCTTGAGTCCAGTGATTTGTATAATCTAGCTTCTACTGAGAGGCAAAGCTTTTGTATTTAAATCAATTGTCTTAAAGGAAAAGAAAAGGGCTGAAATCTAGTGTGAGCAACCAGAGGGATCTCCTTAATATAGTTTGTTGTCACAAAGAACTTGCCAGGTGGACTTGTTCAGTTTGTATGTTCGTTCACTGTCAGTGCGGAATTTTAGCCTGTCGTATGGTTCTTGATGTTTGGCCATCTCATTTAAAATCACTGTGCTACAGCTTCCAGCACTTACCTTTGGAATCTGTTCCAGGCTTGAAGAAATGTGGGCTGGATTCAGAAGGGGCGGCAGGTAGGGCAAGTTCAGTATTGCGGCACTGAACTCTTGAGGCATGTCGCCTCACGAGTGACAACCGCAAGCCTGACATAAGTTCCCAGCTCCTTGCGTCATGCAGCGGGTTCAGCTCTGTGCAAGGTCTACAGCCACCAGCAGCCCAAAGAATGCTCGCTGAACCTGGTGCTGATGGCTTGTCTTACCGTTTTCTTGTTCAGGCATGTAACTTAGCAGAAGGTGTCTACCCTTCCATGTCTAGTTCATAGCCACAAATGCTGTCCTGGACCAAAACACTGCCCTGCTGAAGAACAGAGTGGGGATATTTTGTGTTTCGTAAGACACTTCAGGAAGTGGAGATGCCATTGTTGCCTAGTTGGCAGGGCTCTTTGCCATGAAGGAGCAGTTGATTTCCATCCCCTGTTTGCAGACCTAGAAACCCAAAATATCTCATCTCCTTCAGTAGTGTCATGGCTGCCAGGCTACAAGCTGCTAGAGGCTGCGGACACAGAGCCCTCCCTGCCAGTTCAGCAGAAAAGAGGGCTTCTGGCCCTCTGCCACTTGGATGCAGAGTTGGAGATTCAGTCTTGGAAACGGTGTTTCACTGCATTGATTTGCTTCTGGCGTGTCATGCAGCAGCAGCAGCTCGTTAGGTTACTCTCCTGGCTGGTTGATGATGCTCTGGGGCGGCAGAGGTGTACGGCAGCAATTATGGCTTCAGGAGTCTAAACACACAACTTACTATTAGCAGCACAGCGGATTAACAGTACAGCATACTGGCCATATTTTATGAATCATCTTCTGACTTGCTGAATTGGTCAAGTTGTTCTTGCTCTTCTATAAAATCTAAGACAGCTTTACACCTGTGTTTTGCTTCTTAGTGTGAAGGGTCCCCAAATCATTCAGATTATTGTGTTATCATTTAAATGGGATCAAAAGGACGTAAAACTATTTCTGAAGTGAAGGGCTTCAGCTAAGTGTCATGCAGCAGTGTAGGGGAGGAGAAAGCAAAGCTGTTCTAAGTGTCACTGGATCTTTATCATACACCCACTGCAGAAAGGAATTCAATATTTTTAGGATCCTACTAAGAGCAACACTAAATAGAGCCACATCTACGTCAGTGTCATGGGCAGGTGAAGGACAGGTTCAGCTCTGCGGGCTGTTTAAAGTTAGAAGGATTCTTTCTACTTTTCAGTCCTGCTCAGTTTGAGGCTTTGAGCTTGTCCTACTTACTGAAGGAGAAGGACACACACAAAGTGCCTAAGAATCAAACATTTCAAGCTACAGAAGGTATTTTTTCTTGGCAAGAATTTCAGTAACAACCGAAATTAATGAGTTAGTCTACAGTATGCTAGAATAGCAATTTTTGGACAGACTTTTGTATTTTGCTGCTCTGCCTCCCTCATCAGAGACACCTCTTGCTGTTGCAGGAAGTTGGTGGTATATATATGCAATGTGTAAAAGCTTTGTAATATCATTTGTCTTGTCTTCAAACAGGCTTTGCAGCTGCTTATTCAATTAAAAATTTCCATTTCTTGCTGTGCTCAGCAAAGGAATTGAGAGAGAAATTAGCTTTGTAATTGTTTACATACTAAGGGAATAGCCTAATAGTGTTGATGCTTTAGCTGCAATTCAGACACAGGTTTCAATTTCTGACGCTGCTCCATGCAAGACTTTCTCAGAACAAAGAAATAAGCTGCGCTGAGCTGGGGAAGGCTGGGGAGGAAGTAATGCCTCATCATTGTGGGTGCTTGGTCTGACTGGCAGGAAGCGTGCTTGAAGCCTCCAGCGGGGTTTTTTCAGGTCTGTAATGACAGATGCACTGCAGCATGAGGCCTGAAGAGAAACTTTAAAAGCCGGTGGTACATGCAAGAGTAATTCTTCATAACTTTGAAAGGGAGGCAGTGCTTGAAATTGAAATGTGCCCCCCACCATCCCACCCCAACTGTCCTCTTCTACTGGTTTTATTCCTGTCAAGAAGAAAGTCTGTTTTCCAAATTTTTCTAAACTGAGTAGCAAAGTAACACAGCTGCCAAGCTAACAAGCATGGTGTTCTCATGGAGCCTGCAGAATGACACAAAGAATTGGGTGCATTTCAGTGTATCTGTGAGGGCTCCCCGCCGTGTGCTTGCATGCTGATTTTAAATAACGAGCGTAGAATATTAAAAGAGAACACATAGGAAGTGGTTGGCTGGTCTGGGTGACGGGATATGACATTCTTCCTTATATGCTGGCTGTTGGTGGCAGTGGACAGCGCTGCTGTAAGTTGAGCAGCACTTACCGGTAGACTCTTAGACTGCTGCTGGTACATTTTGAATCTATTTTTTACCATCTGCTGTCAATGGCAATATGTCAGTAAGTAAGTTTGTCCATGTAGGGAAGTGTTTAGTTATAAAAATGCTTAATTTGCTTTTAAAAAAAAAAAAGTTTCACTTTTTAGATTTTTCTCTGAAATATGCAGGGAGACACTTTTAAAACCAGAAAGCTTTGTGGTGTAGCCAGATGAATTTGTGGAGCAATTTCACTAATTATTTAACAGGAACTTCGGAGGATTCGAGAGAATCCAGTGTCCTTTTATGGGAAAATTTTTATTTTCCATTTTAAATTGTCTTGCCCCTCGTTGCTTTTGACAGAAAGGGATGGAGTCAGCTCTGCTTTGGGAAAGTCAGAGCCAGGAATCAGCCACTGGACGGCAGTGAGCATATTTAACATCTCCGGCCCCGGTAGTGCATTAGGTGACATCTGCTCAAACAGAAGACATTATAATAGACTAGAAACCATGACTGCTCTCTCACTGTACCTCTGCTATGGATTGTGAAGATCAGTTCAACATCCTCATTGCCACCACACCACCATGTTTTCAGCACAGGTTCCCTACCCATCGCATGTACACGAGACCCTTCAAAATGCGCCGTGAATCTGCTTTCCTCCTTCCTGGCTGATTTCACCCAGCACTCTGCCTTGTTCTCTGTAAGCATTAATTTCACTGAAAATAATCGTTTTACTTTAAAAGGTTTGCGAGTACAAGAATCGGATGTATTTGTGTTTTGGAGGGGGCTGTTGCATGTCTTCAGGGACTCTCCGTCCCCTCTATGGCAAAGCTCTGTTCTGTACTTTATTTTTATTTTAAGACACATTTCCACAGCTCAAAAAAGTCTTTGTGTTGTTGTCTGTGGCCTTTCCCTGCCCTGACAGCGTGGCAGGCCTGGGGACATTTTTTCATTACCACTTCACAGTGTGGTATTTTGTATGTTACGAAACACATCTCTGTGCAATACTGGTCAGTCCTGCTGGGTCTGCCACTGGAGGCCTCGTGCAACACACTGGAGAGCGGGACCTTTAGCACCCCGTACTTCAGCATCCCCTCATGTCCACCTTGCAACCGTTAGGAAAGCTGCCAGAAATACCATCTATGATTACAGTGTGCAAGAGAGAGAAAACGCCACTAATGAATTAGGTCTAGAAGGAAGACGTTCTCCATTGGTCATTTCTCTCCAGCGTCCACTGGAGAAGAAAGCTGATCAAACCCAGGTACCCGGGCCGAGTACTTCCAAGACGAGAGTGATCCCTGACAGCGAGGGACACCCAAGGAAAGCTGAGGCTGTACACAAGGCCGTGCCTCTCTGGGAGGACCTCACTGCCTTCCCAGTGACCTCAAGTGCCAGCAGAGGTGCAAGTGTCCCCGCACAGCTCATCTCTGCCAGCACTGCGAGCGGCTGCTGAGCTGCTGTACGGACTGAGCAATGCTCGGTGGTGATTTGGTAAAGGGGTGAGGAAGAGCAGACGTGAACACGCATGGGAGACTGAGACCTGCGGTTTCACTTCCTCCGCTCTCCCTCAACCATCAGTTGAGGTCCCACCCCACCTTAGGGCCCAGCGGCAGTGACTTGGGTTATGCAGCACATCACAGAGGCATGCCAGAATGGGCTCTTCTAGCAAATTGCAGGTGAATTCAGCTGGTCAGGTTTTTTTGGTTGTTTTTTAAAAGCTGTCTCATGCTGCAATGAATTGAGGAAGGAGTGGACAGTCACAGATGTGCTCAGACATTAGCATCTATTTGACTGATTCTTTCACAGCGTGCTTTTTGTTAATTGGGGAAAAAAAAAACGAGTACTTGAAGCAGCACACTCAGGGGCTTTTCACGTACATTCAGTAACTGCTTAGGTTCAGCCCTCTTCCTTCATTTTAAAGCCTCTACTATAGAAGACCTACATCTGTGCCAAATAAATTCTGACCATAGACTGAGCAACTTTACAGAGAAAAAGTCTCAGTCCCCTTCTTGCATTTCATCAGCAGCACTTAAGGACAGGCTATGAAAGGAAATGTTTTCAATGAGGTTTTGGTGAGAGGGATGTTGATATTCGGACACAGCTTGAGCTGGGTCCTGTTACATCCACAGCACCTGAAGAACTGCATCTGAGCTCTGAAAGAATAGCTTCCCCTCCTTCCAAGTGAGAGCTGCAATTATCTGACCATAATACAGGTTAAGCAACGTACCATCTAACCATCCCACTGGGGGGAACATTTTACCCTGTTCTGTGCTGTATTTGAAAGTCCAAATATGTAGAGAGCTGCATTTTACAGAGCATCCTTTTCTTATGCATTTATTTTCTCAGTTTGCTTACAAAACTTAACTGCACAGCTGTTTTTGAAGATGAAGGTACAGTTCACGGAGGGGTCCATTTCTATAGTTTTTGACTTAAAATACAGCATGTTTTTTTCTCATCTTTGAAGACACCTCTTCTGTTATCCTATCCAGGAGAACATGGTTTTGGCAGTATGTGCTGACTCCAGGCAAGCCAACGTGGTTTGTTCCAAGGGGCCTGTCCTGTCTGCCTCACAAATTGTCAGCACTCGGAGCACCTCTGGATTTTACAAGATACCCTTGCAGAGGCTCAGAGGCATGAATGTGAACAGGGAAAATTATACGTGGCACGTAACACTAGAGGAAGTTAGGAGAAAAAATGTTTGGCACCTGATACGTTCAATGCATTTAGAGGATTATCTCAACAACAGCATGGTAAATTGGTTGCAAACAAGAGGGTGGATTTAGGAGAATAAGAAGGGCTAAGCAGTAAAGTCTTTGCTCTGAATGTTTATACAACGTGCATAATTTTGTCAGTTGTCTATTATTTTTGGATTAAACCTTGAAGGATCAATCCTTCTTTGCTCAGCACCTCACCCACAAAGCATGCTGCTCTTGCAGGAGCTCAAATTTGGAGAATAGTCCAAACCTAAGATTCTTGTTTTACAAACAGCTCAGGCAAACTGAGTAATGGTTTGTTGAGTGCGTTGTAATGGCCTTGTAATAACTTGTATCTCAATCCATCATTTAAATTAAGGAGGGGGGTGACAAAGTAGCGTAGAGTTGTAGGGCTTCTGCTATCTGGAATCCTTCAACGCTAGCTGGGGGCAAGCACGTTGGCTAGAGCTGTGAGTATGTGGCTGGGACTGAGCTGGGTGCCAGGACAGGAATAGTTGGTATGAAGTTGGAGCACACTGAAGTTTTCAGCATCCCTTTATTTGAAACATCAGTGCAAAGCTTTGGAATGTGTAGCTTCCCCATAGGGCAGTTTCTGGGCTGTGTGCACAACTTGCAGCCCGTTGTGGGGATCGTGGGAAGGACTGGCATTCCCAGTTCTCACTTTGGCCCGTGACAGGGACATACCTGATTCTAGGGGCAGCCTTCAGGTGGTAAACAGATCTTCTACAGACTGCTTCAGTAGCTGTTTCTTCCTTATTAAGTCTCTGAAAAACATCTCAAATGAAAAAGATTTTTTTTCTTGAGCTGCCATCTATGTCTGGTAATTACCGCTTTCTTCAACTTGGCCTGTCGAAAGCAAGACACCTTCAGACCCCAGCACAGTGATTACTGCTAAGTCATATGTACAGCATTAGTGACCGCAAGCAAAGGGGAAGAGTACAGGTGTGAAGCAAATTAACTTCCTCGTTAGACGCATGCTGTAATGTCACTAATCAGAAGCATGAAAAATCCCCTGCTTTTCCGGAATTCAGCAGCATCCCTAAGATCTGCGGTGAAGTCCTGTTTCAAAGAGCGGTTAAGCCTGGTGAATGTTGGTTGCGTATCTTGTAAAATCATTTGTGTGCTGCTATAGTGAGCGAGAGTGCTAAGGGAACAGTATGCTAATCACTGCTTCCTCTCAGCTCACTGGGCTAGAAAAAGCAAGTTTGCTGCTAAGATTTTTAAGTCAGCATTCATATCTAACATACAGTGTTTCTTCTCATCACAGCATTGCATGTGCAAATGTATTTGGGAGAACAGAGCCACTGCCAAATTGCAAATGTTTTAATCAATAACTGTCAAATTTCTCCTGCTGATTTTGTTTGAGAGCTGCAACTTGGCAATTGGTGATTAGAACTGCTTCTAAATACTCAACAGTTGGACAAAGCAACCTTTTTATTAAAATTTCCCGACGACATGTTTTATATTCTAAAGGGTGGGTTTTGTCAGTGAAGAGGAATATCCTGCATTTAAGGAAAGGAATTTTACACGTATGGAAGACTTTCAGTCTGTGCCATTACAGTACCCTTGATCTCAAGTATTTATCTTTACACATTCCCATCATACTGCTTGTTAAGGACATGGATTTTTTATCCAAAACATTCGCTGTGTTTCAGGGCAGGAGGACTATGATCGGCTACGACCACTTTCTTACCAGAACACAAACGTAGTGTTAATTTGTTACGATGTCATGAACCCCACCAGCTATGATAATGTAGCAGTTAAGGTAAGAGCCTTTTATAATTGCTTCAACCTTTTAAATGAATTACATATGCCTGATGCATGACAAGATGTCTGATTAAAAAAGCTGATGCTTTCAGTAGTCCTGTACACAGGGTGTATAGATGCACAGATCATTCATCGTGCACTGAGCTGTAGGTCACAGACCTTAGACCTAAAACTCACTTCTCTGGGGCTCACAAGTGCTCAGAATTGGGCTCGACTCTGCAGTACACTAAAAAGATCACAAACCAACTGTGAATTCACCGCTTTATCTGTAGCGTTGTCACACAACCACTGCATGCAAACATTTCAGATTCAAGTCTACTTCCATCACATGCATATTTAACTACAGTGGAAAGAGATGTAAGCAACTACTTGTCTGTTAACAGGATTTCTGTAGTGCTCCAAAGCAGAAGTTAGCATTCCTCTATATAGCACCAGCAAAACAAAGCAAGACTTGGTCCTAGTTCTGCTCTTACACGCAAAAAGGAGCTCTTCTGAGTTTAAACAGATGTTAAGTGCTTCGGCATAGCAGTAGACACCACCTATGTTTTTATATACTTTGGTTAGGACTTTTAAATGATTCTGTAATGTAAATAGTGCATATCAGGCCCCTTCCACTAGATTAACAACTTCCAAAGCTCTGAAATTGCAGTGTATATCAAGTGCTGACTCCGTTCCTTGGCTTCATTGTTTTGATTTCAGAGAAAAAAAAAAGAAACTGATGTAAAAGTTTTGTTTTTCTACCATCAGTGGTATCCTGAAGTGAATCACTTCTGCCGAGGTGTCCCACTTGTACTGATCGGCTGTAAGACAGACCTTCGGAAAGACAAAGAGCAGTTGCGTAAGCTCAGGGCTTCTAAGCAGGAACCCATTACTTACAACCAGGTAAATATAAGTGCATTTA
The DNA here is from genome assembly GCA_013399475.1 of Chauna torquata. Taxonomy (NCBI): domain Eukaryota; kingdom Metazoa; phylum Chordata; class Aves; order Anseriformes; family Anhimidae; genus Chauna; species Chauna torquata. The sequence goes on along the minus strand of VXAL01001166.1, from coordinate 262,931 downwards.
AAGTGCTATCCTCTTTGCAAGAGATAAAGCACATTTATTTCAATGGTGTCATTCCTCACAAGTGCAATCACAGATACCCCAAAATGAGGCGATCACAGTGGCCAGATAAATAAATAATTGACTGTCACCACTAACAGGGGTTTCTGTAAGTCCTTTTTAGAGCAGCCAGATCACCACCCATTTTTAGTACCAAAGTAGAGACATTTGAGGAATGTGTTGCATATATCAGGGTGTCTGAAAGAACACTAATAGCTAGGCCTTCTAGGCTCACTACATCTCACTTCGGCTTCCCCTCACAGCTGGGTTATTACTGTTACAAATTCTTAGGCCTCAACAAGTTTTTTGGACTTCTTTAATAATTTTTATTATGATACATTGCTCTCGTCACTGGTACTTTGATTAGGGTTGCAAGAAAGAATAAAGATGCTATGATACACATTATAGGATTAAAAATATTGACCATTCTGGAAAAAATGTGTTTTGCAAACACTATTTAAAAAGAAATCCTTCCAAGGACAATAGCAAAAACATCTATGAGGCTTCTCTAACAAACTTTTCTTTGAAGTCTCTAATTTAAAAAAATCTACATATTATCAAGTGTTTTCTGTTTAAGCACAGAGACATACAGCTAGCGTTACAAGATGGGCATTGCTGCCCTAGGTACAGGAGAAGCAGTCAGGGGTGGCACAGCTTGTCCCATGTCACATGAGATCTTTCTGCTCTGGTCTTCCACTTTTTTTTTTTTAAACTACAAATCCATCCTTCTCATCTCAGAGCACGAACAGCAGCTTTCAAACTATTTGAGACAAGACCAGGGAACAAGGTTAAGTGCACTAAGACCTTGAATGAATCACTTTTTCTAAACAGCATGAAAAGAACCTGCTACTGCGTCACCACTAAATCGTGCTAGGACTTTCAGCTTGTCTTCCATGAGCACAAGATTAGATGCCTGTCCTGTCACTTTGTGAACAGCTGCAGATTGTCCCTCACTTGCATTAATAACTCCATCACCCCCACATGTGAGGTTCAGGACAAGCAGACACCTCTGGGGAGTCAGCTGAGCCCTCACATCTGGCACCATTCCTGCCCCAGGAGCTCATCAGATAAATGTGCACAAAAGAGGCAAAGCACACCAGCCCGGGCCTCAAGGAGGGAAGGTGAAGTGAAGCTAGCACTTGCGGTAGGCAGCAGCATGCATGCAATTAAATTCCTGGGCCCACGTGATGTAGGAACCTTGTCGCCTACGTGAGCCCTCCCATTTCATTTTTCTCCCCTTAAATATACACTACCTCAGTCTTTTACAGCTGATAGCATCTCGAGTCATGCGATGTGATGCTTCTGATGCCAGGCACAGAGGAGCTGAACAGTATCTGCCAGCACTGCAGCTTGCAAACAACTGGAAGGACACAAACTTCACTTAAACGTGCTGAAGAAAAATCCCTCTGTAGAAGTCTGAGTGCTTGAGAGACCCCCACCCCCCTCCCAGGGCTTATAATGAATAAATGCAGAGTTTGTGAGCTGTGGGTTACAGACCTGGAATTCACACTCCAAAGCTCACAAGCACTCAAAACTGGGGGCTGACGCTGCAATGATGAAAAAAAGGATCACAAAGAAAGTAAGAAATCACTGTATTTTGTCTGTAGTGATTTCACCCAACCATGATTGCATGCAAATGCTTTAGATTCTACTCTGTTTCCATCACATGCGTTTGGGTGACGCTCAGGAACGTAGGCAATCATTTGTGTGTACTAGGACTTCTGCTGAGCCCTTGTGATGCTCCAGAGCAGCGGTTAGGATTCCCGCATGTGCACCAGCAAACAAAGCAAGACATTTGTCCAGACTGTGCTCTCACATGTGACATTCGTTGCTGAAGCTTGCAAACTAAAGATGACATCACGTAATAGTTAAGGTCAGGCCTGAAAAAAGTTTCCCCTTGTAGCCATCTTATCCTCACTCGAGTATCTATCAGCGCGTTTCTTTAAATGATGTTAATATTGAGACTATTTCTACAATATTAGCAGGCCAGGTTCTAGATCGACTTAGGGGAAAACAAACAAACAAAAAGTGCCTCAGTTTATTTCCAAAGCCACTTATGCCCTAGCACTATACACAGAAGAGGCAGCTTCTTTCTTCCCGACCTCATGTTATGAAGATGTACAAAGTAATTCCTTTTCTCTCCCATCTCACCTTTCTTTTCCTTTCATACATCAGGTTTACATCTTTCTTACCTGTTCTTTACAGGGTGAAGCAGCTTGCCAGCAGATAAATGCAGAAGTTTATCTGGAGTGCTCAGCAAAATGTCGTGAAAACATAGAAAATGTTTTTAAAGAAGCAACAACCATTGCATTGAGTGCGATAAAAAAAGCCAAGCGCCAAAAGAAACAGAGAGTGTGCTCAGTGTTATGATCTGGACTGCTAGAGAGCATTGGCTGCACAAGAGCCAAGCAATTCAGATGTTAGCAAGTGTGACTGTTTTTAATATTTTTGTACTTTTGTTGCACTGCCCTCAAAGTTTTCACGGCTCTTTATTGAGGCTAACTGATGCTGCATGTCTTTGTCCATCTGCCTTTTGCTCCTAACTGCAAACCACCACCAGTCAGGTCTTGGATTCACTATTTAAATTGAAATGAACAATGACTGCTACTATATGACAGTTTTGTTTGTTTTTGTCTTCTGCAAAATTATGGCATATTGTAGCTAAAATTTACAGTCTTTTTCAAGCAGAAAAGCCGCATCTTTCAGAAGTTTTGTTAGAGCGGCCTATCAGGCACCTTGGAAGAGGCAGGAATTAAGTTCTTTATTAACATTCTCAAATTAATTTACTTGGTGGCAGTGGTATGAGTTGGCCTCAAGCAGCCACAGGGCACAGCCAAAGCATCCACTCCCTGTTGGCCAACTTTGCACAGCTGCTCCTTTAGACATCTCCTTGCAAGGCCCAATACTGTGAGAGAAAGTGGTATTTATCATTGGCTATGCATTGGCTGCTCCTATTCAAAAGTACAGTACCACAAAAAATAATTAATTTACAGCATGCAAATTTAGAAGTACTACAGTCAGCTACTACGTGTAAAATAAAGTTTTTACAACTGTATTTTACAATAAACTTATATTAAATATGCTATATGACATGCAAGTTGGTATATGCTAGAGGGAGGGGCAATACTTTGCTGTGTAACTCGTTCATTAACTGTTGAAATCATCTCTACTACTGTAAATTAAATTTTCCTTTTTGTGATCGTCAGTTGTCTGTTTGAGGATGATGGATGCTCCCACTGAACAACCTCGTACATGTGCCTCAAAACTGGTTCTTTTGCATGTTCTCTTGCAGCGAAATCTCAAGATTTCAGGAGCAATCACTAGTCGGGAGCCACTGCAAACCAAGCCTGTGAGAATGAAGGTTTCTGCAGTACAGGTGTTAACAGTTTTCTTTCTAAGGCAAACTACTGCCCATCCTAAGGGAAAAAATGTAGGAGTTCGATTTTCTACGATTCTGTGACTTGCATAACAGTAACATGACACAATCTTTTGCCAGGAAGCTTGTGCAGTGTATGCCAGGAGTCTATTAGACAAGCACTTCCACGTAGAGCCTGATAACTACACGTCAGTCACATTCATGGAATTTTATCCTCTGCTGGTTACATGACCAGCTGGTGAAAAACTGTTTTGGAATGATCCCTCATTATTTTACATGCAGGATAAAGAGACCTTGATCCTTGAAATCTTACTGCTTTTTCTCCCTAACTTGCTTTGAATTAACTAAGGTTTATGAATCCCTATAAGCTTAAAATGGAAAATTTAAAAAAAAAAAATGATCACAGTTCGTGCACATCTTTGATGACTACAGAAAAAGCTCCAATTCAAGAATTGTGCAGCCCTTTCTCCATGAGAAGACATTTGTCAGTTAAAGACAGAACCACACATGACCTTACCCAGTAAGAGACTGAAACGTTGACACGCAGGAAGAGACCACATTTACCCTCAGCTCCATGGCTGGAATCTTTCCTTGCTTTTATAATCCAAGTTTCTCATGCTGCAGAATTCAAGTTACTTGCCACGTGCAGAGCTCCCTCACCCCTGGAGTACCAGCTCCACTGCTCAGATCCAGCACGTTCCAGCATTGCTCTCGAAATAAAAATTTACATTTCATAAAAGGAGAGTTCAAAGACAGAAAGAAAAAAAACCAGCCTCACACAGTGCGCAGAAGTCAAAAGTTAACGTAGCAAGATACAGCCCAGCTAGCGTGAAAGTTGTTCAAAATATGCAAATTGCAATTTATTGTTCATGCCCACAGGACAGTGACACTGTAAAGGTAATTTTGCTAGCCTTGCAGCAACAAAATAACCGATGAAACCATTTAAAGTATATAGTACATACGTATTTCTTCATGATCACGCTTACTGGGAGAAGGATGTAATTTTCAGATCACTCTGCCAAAGCCACTTGCCCAATTTGGGCCTTGTGCTAGCTCAAGGGAAGCCAGCACAGCTGAGAAATACGCTGCATAATGCAGCTCGCAACACTGCAGCTGGGCTTAGTAGGTGCAGATGTTAAAGCACCCAAATCCAAGCTTATTCAACGAAGTTTACATTCAAGAAGCACAAGGAGTTAAGCGGGATTGGAGTCAGTATTTGCCCTCAGCCATCCTTCTGAACAAGTGTTTACATTCTCTTAGCAATTGGTACAAGCACAGTATCTGAAGAAAGTATTTAATACTACTGCTTAGCCTGTCTTCACTTTTCCAGAATGGCACTGGGAGAAAAAAATACTGAAAATGGGAACTGACGTGCAAATGCACTTACTGCCACTGATCAAGGCCATTTTCAGGAAAAACGATGTCTCAAAAGAACAACCCAAAAGGCAGTGTATTTGTTATTAAAAAGGGGCTAAAGCAGCTGTATATTACAGTTAATTTTAGGTCTTTTCCAGACTTCGGCAGATTACCTGATCTCTCTGGAAAAGGGCTAGCAGACTTCCCTGCCATTTAACAACTGGTTTTGCTTGCTTGTTTGTTTTTAAGAGGATTTCTCTTCTTTAAATAGCTTTTTAAAAGTGTATATAGCAGCAGTATGGTACAAAGATGGGCATTTTTTCACAGTACACACAGGTTAGTATTGCCACTGAAAATATGCTTTGAACAAATGCTTTCTAAAACAGCACTCAGTCTGTATTATTGATCAACTTGGAGTGTTCATAAAGCTTTCCAAATCCAACACCCAGAGTTTAAATAATAAAACTGGAAAGTGTTAAATATCATTCCAGGACTGGAATTACAGTAGATTCCATGTTCTCCCAGTGCTGGCTTTTTGCCGGGCAGGTGCATGCTGCTATATATACACACAGAAAAAAACAAATGCAAACACATTTTGTATTAAATATACATAAATAGCAGGACTGCAAACTGGAGAGCCATGCTTGCATAATACTGAGTCTGTGCTGGAAGAGTCCACATCCTTCAACAAACACAGGGACAGACGAGTCCTTCTAAGTCCATTCACAGCGTAGCAGTGGTTTAGGAGGCTCCGTCCAATGCTGAGCACCTGCTGCAGGCGCAGGGACACCGAGCTCCCATGTTGGCACCCAGCACACCCTGGTGGATTCACAGCTTCTTCATTTTGTCTTTGTTCTTCTGCAGCTTAGTGTGCACCACTTTGAGAGTAGTGAGGAAGTTCCCGAGGAAGAGCAGCAGAAATGTGAAAGCCAACACACAAACCTGAGGGGGGGTGGAGAAGAGAAAACAAACAAACAAGTTAAAAGAGGTGAGTGTTAAGGGTCAGATGAACCGGGACAGGGGTACCGTTTTCGCCACATTTAAGCAGGCTCTGCTGGGGTCTGGTTGGCAAGTCCAGGAATCTGTTATCACACCAGGAAAGAAGACAGGAGACAAATATACACCCATGCATCTAGTCCTGTGAATTAACTGGGAAGTACATTTTTATCACGATAATTTAAGTAGCATTTACTGCTTTTTAATATTACAGCATGGTTCATTTTTGAAGTTACTTCCATTCAACGTCGTTGGGACTCTCACAGACAGGAAAACCAAATCATTAAATCCAATCTATTGGATAAGCATTATGCTACAGAGTACACAAGCTACAGCAAGATCTGACCAAACCAAAGATTTTCTGCACCACTGCATAAGTGACATGGTCAAATGCACCACCGTCTGTTATCAGTTTGGCTCTACAGAAGCAACTGGATAGTTAGAAAATGGATAGCCATGTTTGACAGGTGACAGCAACTAAGAAAACAAGCGAAAGGGTCCCTAAAATTGGGGCAGTAAAGTGGATAATATATTTTTTAACTGATTCATTGTCATCTTATTTTTGTCACTATGTTTTTATGCATGTAACCCATGGTTTAGCCATAAAAAAGAACCAGCAACCCAGCAGCCATTGCTGTTAAATGCCCACGTACGTGAAAAACATGGTGAGATATTTACCCAAATATACGTTCTTCCCCCTACACCTTCTGCTTTTCATTTTGTGTGGTCACCCATGGGGGCAAGTTTCCATACAGTAAGTCACAATTGTTTCCAGCTCCCTTGTATAGGCTCTGTGCCACATCATCCTGAGATATTTAGATGGGGTCAGATAGCCAAGTATCTTTAAGGATGTGGTTAAAACACCCCTCTCCCCCTGCTATGTGTTTTTTCTGAGCAGAACCAACACCCACCTGCCATTCTTTGCACTCCTCATGCCTCGCCAATCCAAAAAGTGTGATTGCATTATATAGCTGCCAGAACTAAAAAGAAAAAGAAGCAATTTTATTACTAACAAAAATTTATAAACATTTGCCGCAGGTACGTGTGATCTGAAGCACCTTGTTACTGTGCTTACAACCACGGAACCACCAGCACACCCTCCCCAGGCCCTGCAGGGCAGAGGAGGGAACAGAACAGCCCAACTTACATGCCCAAAGAACAAGAAGGGAAGGAGAAATGTCAGCCCCCGCCACATCCAGGACTGAAATCCTTCTGCAAAAGGTTAACAGAAGAGTTAGCACAGACAGGCCAGGACTGAAGCTGCAGCTCATCCCAACCAGGTCACCCGATAAGGACTATTCCTCTCCTGCTCAGCAATAACCAGCTAGGTTAAAATAAAGACTTGAAGGTGCAGTAATGGGAGGAAGAGGAAGATGGGGACGAACAACACCTGCATCTTAATGCTCTCGAGCTGATGGAGATCAGAGCCCTCTGTTTCCAACCCACAGGACCCAAGGAAGGTGATAAAAGACTCACTCTCATTCCTGCCTTTGTCCTAGAGGCAGCAGGGCAGGGAGATAAAAGCTGTACAGAGCTTGCTCTCTGAAGGCCACAAAGCCATCTCCATATCACCGCCTTTAAAACCTGCCCCATCTCCCTGACATAACATAGTTTGGCAAACAAAGTATTGCAGACAACCTCACCTACAGTAAGGTCCAAGTGGTTTCTCTCCCCCAAAGCACGGAGTCTATAAAGGCAGCCCCTTTGATAATAATATTGTAGGAACTGAACACAACCTGAAAAATGAAAGAGAAAGCATCATTGCATTGGCTATTCACAAGTATGGTAAACATATCAAACTATTTTAATAATGTTTAATCCAATAGTATTTAATTATTGTTTATACTTGTACATTGTATATTTGTGGTTGTATGATATTGTTTATATTTGTACAGTTTAATACTCCTGTATTTAAGAAGCAGAAGTGTTTTCTTCTAAGCACACAAGATAGAAAACTACTTTATCCCGTGAAATACCAAGGTAAGATATACTCACTCTGAAATATTGAAAATGCTAAAAATTGACTGCGAAACATTTGATACATGAGTCCATCTGGCCTGAAAGCAAAATACAAAGGAAGTCTATTTGTTTGATAAAAAGCATACAATGCAGTGCCCTTCCCCTTGTCAGTCAAGGATCCCATTAGCAAATGAAATAAGCAGCTGGTACCCAGCCCACTCCACCCCATCCGGAGTCCAGAAAGGGTGCTACAGCCGCACATCACCGTGCTGGGAGGTAGCAAATGGTCTGATTGATTAGGCTGCCCCCTCTTATTGATTTGCCTATTGCAGTTTCCTCTAGGCAGCGATCAAAGCCGTTCAGCAGCGTCCACACCACGAATCAAAGCGGTGGAACAGGGGTGCTTGTGCTCCTTAAGTCTTAACAGTAGTTCAGGATATAGGACCTTTTGCTTCAGCCACTGTATGATCTCCTTAGAGATTCAGGAACAAAAACATGTTGTTTTAAAATAATTTTTGATTATTAACTAATCAGTCCATGGCAAAAAAAGTTGAAGTGGGTCATACAGGCACCACACCCAGAGTGCATCGCTGTGTTGTTTCACCAACACCACCATCCGTTGGAATCTTTCATTTTTTGCTTTATACTTGGTTTATAATCTGGGTTATAAAGCACCAAACAACTCATCTTGTGTCGCCCTCCCTCTAAAGCAAAACGCTGTTCATATGCTCAGTTTATACAGAGATAGAAAATGGGAGACTTGCAGAGATTTTGCTACCATCACCACAGGTTTAGGGTTGTTTATTTTGTTTTGGTTTTGTTTTTTTCTTTTAAACCAGCACTGTAAAAAAAACAAACATGCAGAGTGCTGCATTTATCACTGAAAACATCCTTAACATCAGACAAGTTTGATGCTTTGCTATGTGCCTGTGCAGACACAGCTACATGGTCACACTAGATTAATATGCTCGGATGACGGAAACACTTTGAAGCACCCTGAGCAGGAGAGAGCAAACTCACCACGTTAACATTACTCCAGACAGGAACGTGGAGACATAGTGATGAGACACCCACCAGCCTTTGATCCTGAACAGAAAAAATGTGGCAGTTAGATGAGAAACATGAATTTTAACAATTTAAGTCTGGCTTTAAAGACAAAAAATGATCCTGTCTGGATCATGGATTAATAGACGGCCCAACTCAAACAAGCAAAAATAAGTTGGCAGCAGCAAAGAGTTTCCAACAAACCATGAAGGGACAGCAGGAGTTTGTTACCAAAGGAGAAGCAAGGACAGCCAAGACAGTTCACACTGCCCATGTCCTCCCCCAGCAAGAACCCCTGGAAAGCCCACCCGCTGGCACACCCGTCTGCTTTTCCCCCGGCACTGTGCAAAGTCACAAAGGCAGCACACGGATGAGTTAAGTGTTGGGCAGGGGCGCTGGGTGCAATGCACTGGGAGCAGCGGGGCAGGAGCTGCAAGGCACTGTCCGGGCTCTACGGCTCAGCGGGGGTACGAATCCACAACCGCTGGAGGGAGGGGTAGGACTGGGGCACATCCTGAGCAGGTGCCAGAGCATGAGAAATCATGGTGACTAATGATGCACGAGTTTCAGCCCACACCCCATTATTCTCCTGTGCCATGCAAATAAGTGAAGTTTCAACATCCTCTGTTAGGTGGCTGTTTCCACAGAAAGCTCAGAAAATTGCAGTAAAGCAAAAAAGAGCTGTAGCAAGGGAAGAAATGCCTCGTGGATGGTGCTGCTCTGGAAACTAACCCAACACAGTGGGTTAATTTTGGGTGCCTCCAACCAAGCTGTGGAACCTCAAGCACCGAGACAGCACTGAACAGCTGTGACCCAGCCCTGGGCTGCAGTGAGCCCAGGCTCAGCCAGAGGTTTCTCTGCTGGACACAGGCAAGCCACTTTCCAGCCCTGAAAACCCTTTTCCTTGGCATCTTGTGGAGCTCTCCATGTTCAGCTCTCACATGCCTGCACGGCCTCAAGCTCCATGATCAGTAGGGATATGCCTCTCTTGTTTTCAGTGGCTAGCTGTAACACCAGCAAACTGGACAGAAATAGTTTTCTTTTACAAACACCACGGGCTGGATGGAGCACACTGGCTGCTGCCACTCCACCTCCATCATGGCTGCTCCCCAGGACTGGAACCAGGCACATGCAGTGCCAAGACAAGATTCAGCAAAATGCTCCCTCCCATCTCCGTTTGGAGGAGCTCATGGAAGAAACTGGCAGCGCACATCGATTTTGGAGAGGGAACTGACTGGCTGGAATAAGGAGCCCTGAGCTGCTCCCAGCTGGTCGTCAGGCTTTGCTAAAGCGATGCACACCCCCATCATACCACTTAAGTAGGACAACACTGACTCCAGCCACGAATGCGAGCACTGGTCCACCCCTGCACCAGCACCATTACAAAGGAGCATACCAGTTACCTGTGCAGCGTTCAGAGCAGGAACGCATGCAGGAAGCTGGGCTAACGCAATGCTGGCTGCTTGAAAGGTGGCAAACGAGACATGTTAGAAGCCTAATTAATGCAACAGGGAGCTGCAAATGTTGCGCCAGCAGCCACTCACCAGGCAGCAAACCCGTGTGCAGACTCATCGCGCCTGGGAAGGTATGTGGCGATTGCTGCGGTTTACCCATGCCCTGTGCCAGCCTATCTGGATGATGAAAAGTGGGGACATGCAACCATCAGGTTATTGCTAAAATCTACCACGAGACTCCAGGTTAACTACACGAGTGCAAATTCAAGCAACTTCTCTGAGCTCCCCCAGAGTAAAGGCAAGAGGCACAGTAGAGCCAGGACAACTTATCACTCTCCACAGCCAGGACAAGGACTCTCGCCCCAGGCTGTTCAGAGCCGCCCAGGGTGCTGGGGAAGTCAGAGGATGCCCTGAAATTACAACTGCTCCCAGGGGCTTGCGGGAGGAGGGAAGGGGCAGCCCTGCAGGGGAGTGCCCAAACCCCTCGACAGCTGCACGTGGGGCTATGCAACTAAACCAAGTAAAAGGCTTGGAAAAAAAGCTGAATTTCTCCTTCCAGCATTCTCTTGCTCTAATAACGCTCAGGGTGCACTTGATAACCCCATATGCTGCATGAGCAGCAAGCTCAGTGCCAAAACGCAACAGAAACAGGAGACTGGAAAATCTGACTGAGCATCCAGATAAAAAGAGGAGTAATGTGAAATATTCCTAGTAAAGGTGTCATAAAGAAATAAGGGCTTGGAATAAGGATCACCGTTCACTTTACTTCTCCCAGCACTTTACTTGCATTCCCAGCTCTTTATACAATTATTTCCTCTTAGCCACCAATTTTCCTTTGACACAACTGTAATTTAGTCCAATGCTTCAGGACAGGCCACAGTGACCCGCAGGGCAGTCATGCTGACCACACGGCATAAAGCAGACAGTGACTCAGCTCCTGCTCCCTTTTTCTCATGAGAGGTAAGTGTATGCCGGCATACCACAGGCACCACTACAAACAAGAGAAGGCACAAAGTCAGCATCCGGGCTGGTCATTTCACTGAAAACACACATAGTTATATCCTAGATCACATCTACAACTAACCCATAGCTACCAAAAAAACATCCAACACCTTAGACCAAGAAATTACAGACTTTTAGAAGTGTACCTTCTCCTCCCTACCCAAACCTCAGATGGCCGTATCTGCCCTTGGAAGAAACTGGGGAGGGAGACAGGGACAATAGACCCTGCACAGAAGAATCAGCATCTCAGATTTGCTGGGCTTTAGCACCAAACTGAATCTGCTTTTGTTGTTTATTTTAATTTTAAGGACATTTCATGCTTTAAATAGTTTTTGCAGGTGGCATACTACCTTGATCCATTGCTAATAAGAATGCTTTCCCGTATCGTCAGCGTGCAGTAATACCACACTAACAGAAAGTTAAACACTTCATCCGTCACCCTGTCGAGAAGAAAAAAAGCACAGTAAAAAGAAATCTTGTTAGTTACAAAGACACATTTCAAAGTCCCTATTTTTCCTCCCTTCCCTTGGGTGAATGAAAACCTGCCCAAGTGAAGTCACAGGTATAAAGCCCCAGGCGTGGGCATCTCCAATCCACATGCAGAGCCACACGTATTGGCAGCGCTGCCAAGCTCAGTCCTTTACTCTGGGAAGTGCCCTATGATATAACACTGCAGAGCTTTAGCCGATAAGCAGGTATGCAGAGATGACATTAATTCCTTCTGAAGGAGAGAAAACACCTTGGAAGCACCAGATGATCCAATTTAGAGAGGCATTTCCAGGCTAATTCAATGAGATCTATATTAATCCAATCAACTAAAAGAACAGAAGAACATTACACTCTGGGGGTAAAAGAGTCTTTATTTTGCCATTTGCAGCCCCCTGAAGCCATGGGGATTTGGGGCAGCCTGTGTACATAACGGCATCAGTCCCTGGTATGATCCAGAGACCTCAATGGAAGGGTCCAGCTAAAACACCTTGCTGGTTTTGAAGCAAAACTGAATAGCTGAGGCTTGCTGGTGCTCAGATATGGTTTTGTGCCCTAGAGATTACATTTTAGGTCTGACCATTTGATGCAGATGCTCTCGTGTGGTGTTTGCAACCCGAGAGCTACAGCATGGTGCTGGTACCTATCTGGAACAACCTGCAAACAAAACCAACTGCTCTTTCCCAAGCACGGTGCAACATCAGAAAAACAACAGATCTGGAGTATCACATTGTTGTAACCAATAGAAAGTAGAAACTCCTAAAATATTAAATAAGAAAAAGCAAGTAGCTAAAATACAGGTCCTGCCTGCATTGAAGAACAGGCACAAAAACTCTCCTGCTGCAGAAGCACAACTATTCAAAGCCCAAATATTGCCAGAACCCATCTCACGGTCTCTTGCAAATAGTTCAAATTACTTAGCTTCTAATCCAGCACATTTTTGTTCAAAATACTTGGTTAAAAGTAAAAAATGCAGGCTGACCTGTAGTGAAGAATAAACCTGCAGGCCACGGCCCCAAGTAACAAGATGATTGTGAGATAGAGTTTGAACTTCTCATATTCATCTTTGTAGGCGAACCTGGAACAAAAAAAGCACAGAGCAGGCAACGTCATGCATCATATGGGTGCAAATGGATGTTTTACTGGAATGTGGCTTCACTTTTTTCAAACCAGACACAAATCCATGTGCCAAACCAAAAGACAGAATTTTTGCTTTGAACATTTAGAAAACCAGCTGGCGGTGGTGAAAGGCAGCATTTCACCTGCATGGCCACAATCCTGCAAGACAATTCAATTCTTAAGTCCCTAAGAGCCGGTTTCTCAGTTGCCAGGTTAAACAGCAGCGTTCTATTTCTCAGATTTATATAAAAGACAGGGCTCCAGAAAATGGAGATTTTTATGCCTGGAACTGACGATACGATTCTTCATTGCAAATCCCAGCTGAAGCCCCCTTACAACTAAGGCAACAGCCCAGACTGGGCTTAAAAGTGAATGATGGATAAAACCCATTGGAGCTAGGTGAAGCTTTAGCTTGGCCTGTCTCAGTCTGACTTACCTGACCTTTACAGACCATCTTTTATCAGATCTAAGAGAAAATCATACCTGTCTCTGCACTTCAGCATATATCCACTGCTACCCCAAATACACGTGCGTGGAAATGCTCACTTACTTCGCTTGGTTACTCAGGAGGGTTACATTCACGTTCCCCAGCACAAGATTTAAGTACAAACTGGAAGACAAAAAACAAGACGGACCCGTGTAAGTCTGTTTTCTTTGAACACCACAGGCTGACACAGATCACAGCTTAAGAGACTATTTTAGCTGCCCAAGCTGCATTTTGCTGTAGGTTTGTAGTTAAAGCAAACTGGAGATACAGACTACAGAAGAAGATTTAAATGCAGAAAGTTCAGTCAGCATTTCCAAGAAGTTAGAGAAAAGGTTTCTTTTCCTGGTCCCTCTTCCGTGCTATGGTCTAAGGGTGAGATGTATATTATGTGCTGTCAGAAAACAAAAATAATATGGAGAAATTGGAAGAAAAGTTTCTGGCAGATCGCTCCACATGCAATGCTTCAGCCCCTTTTACCAGCTTCTTGATTTCACATCACTTCTCCACTCCAGAGCACTTCCACCCAGGATGCTCAGCTCACCATGCAGCCACAGAACAAGCAAACTTGGGAAGGCAAAAGCAAGCAAACCAAGGGTAGAAATCAAGTCACTTGGCTCAGTTTACTCAGCATCAGCATCTCCTGACCGCCAGGGTTGCACAGCCCTTGACAACTGAACAAAATCTGTCCTAGCAACCCCACTTAAAGCAAAGTACAAATTTTATGCTGGTTGAAAGCACTATTTTGGAGGAAGAAAAAAAGAAGGGTTGGGGGGAATTTTCATGCTGACTTAGTCTTTAAAAAACTAGCAAAGGCAAACTTCACTGTGAAACAGTGAATTGCACGGTCTCTCACTGATGCAGGTTTACTTTTATTTTAACAAAAAAACCTGTCTGTGTCTACACACAGTACATTTACATACACTTCCAGCTAATGAAGTCTGTGTACAACTGACACAGCAGCTCAGCAAGAGATTTATGACTAATCCAGTTTTACATGTATTTCTTCAATATGCGCATTATCCTTTGGGAACAACACTGCTGTGAACACTTAAAGATCAGCCTTCCTAGAGTGCATGCCTCTCCTGGCAAAGCACATACCCGTTCTTCTTCGGCAAGTAGGCTTCCATGTCAAAGAAGGCATTTTGCCTCTCTTTGATCTGGGTGCTGATCTGCTGTATAAGAGCAAATTCTTCAGGAGTAGCTCTGGGCTTGCACCTGCAAAAACACAGAAACAAGATCTTCCTCTTTACGTTTTTACCTCCTTTTTATTTAAAGGAAAAGGACTTTGTCATAAAATTCATGCTGTTAAAAACTTAACTGTAAATTTAAGCCATCGTGCACTTCTCTCCTGTTTTCTGTAGTAACTTTTGGCTTAGCAATGATTTTATCTCATTGCCTGGTTTATGTCATCATGGGTTATTTCACCTTGCTGGTTTACAAACAAGCTTCTTTCACCTCAGCTCAGTGACAGGACTCTGTACCTCTTCCACAGCGAAGCACTTGAGGCACATCGTGCCATTTTTGTAGGAGCTCCTTCCACTTTGGGGAAATTTGCGTACGGTTTCAGGCACTGCCCTTACAGCATCCAAACTGATCTGTGCTCCCTTTGGAATTGAAAGGCTTCTACCCAGACCCCGTAAACTCCTCAAGAAAGACAAAAGCTCACTGTACAGCCTTTAAAAACAAAACAAAAAAATGACCTCATGCATCCTCCAGAGCCACCAGTGAAAGCAAGTCAAACTCATTTAAACCGAATCGTCAATGCAGCCCCTGCACAATCAATGGCAGCTTGGACAGAGGACAGCGGGGGGGGAAGGGACCTCCGATTTGCTTTTCTTGCTTCCTCTGCTGAAACTGGGCATTTTAGGAAGGGCAGGGGGTACAGCTGGGCAGCACTGGGTGAGAGGAGGGCTCTGCATGACCCCTCCTGGCACCACTGCTGCTCTACCTGCAGAGACGGGATCCGTGAGTGATGTTTGCAGCAACCAGCCCTCCAAAACCCCTAAACTGGCTGCCTGCAGACACCACCATCATGCACAATGCAAAAAAAAAAAAGACTGCAGAGAGCAGAGGCGTCAGCCTATGCCCACCTCAACAGTCCTCCTGGGGACCTCGAAGTTATCCCCTATAACACCACAAGGGGTGGGATCCAGGGGTTGTTTAGAAGTCTTGGCCAGGCCCAGCCTGCAAAAAGTTTTCACTGAGGCTGCAGCTCTTCAGGCATAAAATATTTCAGGATGTAACAAAACGCACAGCTGATGATTTACTGGCAAACTGCAGTTTTACCAATTAATATAAAACAGAGAGCAGTGGGGTCAGCAAGCTATGTTGTGTGAAGTTGACACACAAGGAATTTAGCTGGTGGCTCCCAGGGAGCAGCTGCACAGCCGGAGACAGTTCCCTGCTGTAAATCCACCTGGAGATGAGTTACACCTTCAGATTCAAGGACTGACGCTGATCTGCCAGCACAGCTAATGGAGTAAAGCTTTGCTCACCTGGCAAAATGCACAGACCAAAAGCAGTACAATCCTGCAGTGTACCAGACCTACTGCAAGGATGCAAACCCAGCCAGCATCCCTCAAAGATCTACTGGATCTTCTTTATTTATAGCACTCAGTCTCTCATGTGGTTACGAACGTTACCTGGCTGTGATAAATGGAGGTGACTCAGGATTTATACAGAGCAAAATTGCCACCATGACGCAGACTACACATTAAACCACTAAAAATCCAAACATTTCTGCCATTTGGGAAACATCCCATCCCTGCCTCCTCCACCCTTCAGACCTCCCGTTACCGTTGCAGGCTGTGCTTCAGATCCCTTAATGTCTTCTTCTGCCGGTGTATGGAGCTGCTGCAGGCTGTCTGCAAGCTGGTCACTTCCTCCAGTTTCTGCCTGTAAACTTTGTGTGTTTCCTGCAGGAGGAGAAGAGAGTTTTGGTAGGAAGAGACCTTCTGGGTTACATATTGTATTTGGTCCTCATATGTGAGGGAAGCTAGCCCTGGTTTTTGGGAGTCAACAGGCACCTGGGGAAGAGGGTTCCTGTGTCACCCCATTACAGCAGCTTCCACTCCCTCAGGCAAACCAAGGGGGTGATACCAAACCAGTATGGATCCATCATGGCTTAAATGGACACTAACGAAATTCTTGCAAAAGGAAGAGCATCCTCTCTGCATTCATCTCGTTTCCTCTTTCTAACGGGCTTTCCCCACTTGGGAGCTTCTCATTCCCAACCCACCCTGTAACAAAGCCCTAATGCTCTGGTTTGATCCCAATCCATCCCCATCAAATGGGTGGAGGAACTGCAGGTCAGGAACTCTGATTTCACAGCCTGATTCAATATTAAAAAAAAAAAAAAGGAGATGAGGTCCCAGAGCGGAAAAAAAAGCAACACAAAAATGACCACAAACCAAAACCCGGGCATTTAGACAAGCCTCCTGGCCACCATGGCTACCCCAAGCCCCACCGCTTTCTGCTCCAGCACAGCCGCACTGCTGCCCACTGCTTCCTCCAGCACATCAGAAACCAAGCCCCAGCTCGCCCGGCATAGGAAAGGATGCGACAGGCCCACAAGGTACCAGATCCTGTGTTCAACCCCACTCGGACACGGCAGCGAGATGCACAAGGACTTCTTTAGCCAATAAAGCTGACATGGAAGATTGCATGCCACGAACAAACCCGTACAAGTTCAGCGCCTGTCTGGGCATGCTGCTGTTTGCATCAGGGCCCTCTGCAAGCCAGACCCCTTATCATCGCATGGAAGTTCAACATTAGCCCTGGTTTAAGGAGAAAAATTTTCTTTTAAGAGTATAACAACTCAGAAAACAGAGTTTGCAGAGTTAGTGCTGAGGAGGGAACGGAGGGGTTAAATGGCTATTAGCTTTATCTACCGGTACATCTCAAGTAAAGACCACAGAAAATTACCACCAGTTTTCCTAAAGCATAAACAGTGCTAGAACCTTACAAAACCAATCTTTGCTCTCCTCATTAGGACCTGGCTGTTCATTATTTACAGGAGTGATATAAAACAAGCTCCAGTATCTGACCTGAAAACCTTAATAACCAAACTAACCGTGTCTAGGCACCTCAGGATTGGTTTAGTTTTGCTGAGAACCGGCAGTACTCTAGGGCTCGCTGGATTGCACGGTAACTTGTTCAGCTTCTCTGGATGTCAAGCAACAGCATCTTTTAAAAGGCTGGTTTAAAGGGTGTAAGAAGCTCTTTGCCAAAAAAAAGCTCAGGTATTTATTAGAAATACAAACACACAAGTTGAAAACTGATAGATTCTACCACTAGACAAAAACATCAGGATAATGATTTAAAAGTGACGCCAGTATTTAGAAGAACATAACATTTGCTAGTGCAATTATTTATTCATCAAGAGCAGTGACCGCATAGAAGGGGGACCCACTGGCAGCGCAGGGAGCTCTGTCTTTGTGTTAACACGGATAATCCACAGGCCAAATACCTTCCCGGAGGGTCAGGTTTGGCCACAGCTCCCTCCATGTAAGAAGCGACGTGTTGAAAAACAAAGGTCCCATGCAGCAGGGAGAGAGGCATTTTTGCCCCAAGTTTAAGAGTTCCCTGGGAGGAGACATCAGTCATCTCTGCACTCTGGTTTACAAGTTTTGCAGAGTCGAGGCCATGACTGCCCAGTTTGCCTGCAGACCGAGGGCAGGCACATCTGATGCCACCACTGCTGCCTTGCACTTTCTGCAGATACGCTGAGGTCCATTTTCCATTGGACTTGCAACAGCCCTGCTTGTGGTCAGTCTTGTTCATTTGCAGGATTTAAATCACACTCACAGGGAGCCCTCGCAGGTTGAAGTTTCCTAATCAAAATCTGGTTTACATGTTCATACATAGGGTTTAATTCATAAGTTGTTGCGGGGCAACTGGCATTTTCCTACAGCGCGGAGGGCCGTGGAGGTGCCACAGCCAGGGTTAAGAGGCTGTAACACTCCCTGCCCCAAAACTGCAATGCCCCACAGCCCTGAGCTCTCTCAGATTGCTGCTCCAGAGACAAGGCACTGTCCCAGCAACCCAAACCTCTCCAAACGCATGTATCGGAGGCAGGAGCTAACAGCAGAGTCCAAGGTCCTCCTCTGCAGGAGAAGGAAGACACAACCCCTGACCCAGAACCTGTAATGCAATTATCAAATACGAGACGGGGCAGAAGCGCACTGAGCATGACGAGATGCTGAAGTACTTTCTTACTAAAGAGCCGAGTTTCCTACTCCACGCATCACGGTTTGACTTGAGCGCAGTTTGGGAGCTCAGAGCCTTCCTCCGACGCGCTTCTTGGCCCCGCCAGCAGCCCCGGGCTGGAGCAGAGCCCCCTCCCGAGGACAGCGCTGCGTCCCCCTCCTCTGCAGCGCCGTGGTCAGCCACAGACTCACCTGGCGAGCCCTGACGCTCTCCGGCACGGCAACAACGCCTCTGGGAGCTGCTCCAGCCGCTCGCCTCTGCGGTACCAACCAGGGGGCAACGACACCTCGTGCCGGCAGCCGCCACCCGGCCGAGCAGCACCTCTACCTTCCTCTGACGGAGGGGGAAAACGGGACAGGGGTAAATCCCTGGCATCGCGCTGTGCTTTACGCCAGACTTGCTCGGCAAGGCCGGTGGCCATCCGAAGGTGCGTGCCCGCAGGATCTGCCACAAACGGCTTCCCAGCCGCTCCAGGCCCGCCGGCACACCCTCGCCCGGCCACCGCCTCTCGCCCGCTGCCGTCCGCCCGCAGCGCGCAACCTGACTGACTTTTAACCGAGGCGAGGACCTAAACCTGGTGATCACGCGGTTTTTGCGGCGCACGCTGCGTTCAGCAGCCCGAAAGAGGTCGACAGCCACGCGGCAGCCGCTGGGGTTTCCACACCGGCTGAAAGACGCCCGTTCACGCCGCGTGGGGACGGGGGCGCCGGGCACGCGTGGCCCCGCGGGGCGCTGCCCGCCCTCGGGCCGCTCGGCCGGGAGCAGCGCG
>VXAL01001166.1:209596-243440 GCA_013399475.1 Chauna torquata | reverse complement strand
CCACGTGCGCCCCTGACGTCATCGCGCGGGGCTGGGCGCGGCAATGAGGCGGCGCGCGCCACCCGCCCCGCCCCTCCGCGTCCGCTGCCCGACTGAGGCGACGGCGGCTCTCGGCCACCTGGACCCGGTCACCTGGAGGGTCCCCGGCGGTGGTGGCAGGGCGCTGCGTGCGGCTGGAGGCGGAGGTGGAAGCCAAAAAGCCCTCGGTGGGCTCTCTGTGGCGCTGGCGGAGCCGCCGAGCGTCGGGGACGGTCCCCACAGAGGGACCTGTTGGCTGAGGTGACCAACGGGCAGTTGTGACCCAGCCGAGCTGNACGGGCAGCTGTGACCCAGCCGAGCTGTCTGGGAACAGGGCACTCGGGGTCGTTAATATCAGGGAAAATGACGAGCTGTGTGGGAACAGGGCACTCAGGGTCGTTAATATCAGGGAAAATGACGAGACAATTCCCGATCCTTTTTCTTGTTGTAATAATAACCCACTTGGCAGCAGGACTGGCTACCCGGGAGTGGGGCCTTGTGGCTTCGGGGCTGAACGAGAGGAGCAGCGCGCAGCCCTGCTGCGAGGAGCCCGCGGTGAGAATAATGCTTGGCACACAGGGCAGGGTGCGATGCACGAGAGGTGTGAAGGCTGTAAACGTTGTGTCACTACCACGACTTGGAGGGTGGGTTTGTTGCAAAAGGGTGGAAATAGGCTAAGTGGAAAAAGGGAAGGGAGGGGAAGGGAATTATTACAAAAAAAAAAAAAAAGATACAAGAAATGAGGAGTGAAGCCAAAGCAGAAACTTGAGTGCAGTGCTGTCTTTTCACAAAGGATATCTGTGGGATTGCGTTACCTTGACTCAGCACAAACAACCAAATATGTTTGGTGCAGGGACCCTCTTCAGTATGCATGCTGTCTTCGGCGCTTTTTTAGGACAACTCAAGATGAGCTTTCTGCTCATTTTATTCCTTTTCTCTATGGTCTTCCCATATGTATGTGGATGGACACTTGAAATGCAGGCGACGACCTGCTGTCTGCCTCCGCGCCCAGTTTCCACAGAAACCTGCTGAGAACTTGTGGTGGCTGGGGGTTGCAGCTGGTTTAACAGCCACCAATCACAGGGACATTTCACTGTTCCTTCAGTTTCTCCATTGAGGTCTGTGATTGTCCAGATATAAAATACGCATATTGTGGCAGACACTGATAGTCTTGAAGTGCAATAATAAAATAATACACGTAGTATAAATGTCATAGGAGTTTGTTACGCCTGATTGAATTTTCCCCAAATTCTAGCATTAGTCCACAATCCTACGTTACGTTACAGGACCTTATGTTGCAGGACATCCGCTGCGGAGGAGACAAATCCACAGACTCTGCTTTTCTGGTGCTCTGGTACTGCTCGCTCTTCCCCGCACTTCTGTGCCCCATTCAGAGCTTTTCTAACCCGGAGAGAGGAAACCCAAAGTGAACACATACTCAGTTCAGAGTGAACTGAATGAGCAGAGGAAGCCCTAAACAGATGCTGTTCAAGCATTCAGCTGCATCCTGTCCCTTCCTGGCACATGCTCACAGCAGGCTGGGCTGGTAACATCCTCCTGCAGACCTGAGTGAATCCAGGCTGGAGTTCGCCAGTGTGCTTGGTGGGTTGTGAGGTTGGCAGAGGTCGCTTGACACAAAAAGCAGGCAGACTGCTGCTGTCAGTTGCGGGAGTTTAACATCATACGTATTTTGCACACGGCAGCACTAGCGTGTGGCCAGAGCAAACCCCCAGCCTGTGGTGCTAACAGGAACGGTCTATTTGAGAGCGGGTGGCTCCGTGGATGTTCCCTTATTTCCATTAAGTAAAAACATTTAAGTAAAAGCACTTCAACATTTGTAGGACTACTTGTACCAATACTAACATTCAAGAAGAGGCACTTATAGAAAATATTGTAAATAACCCTTAGAAGTATTCATTTAAGTTGTGAGCTATGAACTTCAAAATAACATGAGAAAGCTCCTAATATCGCTCTTGGATATTTGCCCTGGGCCGTAATTTTGCAGCCTTGTTGCGTATTTGTTGGGGCCATAGTCTGTGTTTCTGCAGGCGAAGCCATCAGGGAAGGTGCACATACAAAAGCAGGAAGCTGGGCATTTCCCACCAAGAGCCAGGCTGGCCCCCGAGCTGTCCTGTAGAGCAGCGAACAGAGGCATGCTGAGGGATCACCAGAACTTTATTTGAAGCTTTAGTATTCTTTCCCTACACCCCTTGACAAGGAACAATGCTTAGAGGATATTATATACAGGCTGTATAGAATTTATTTCAAAATCTTTTAATGCTAATTATTAATACTTGTTCAAGAGATCTATATTTTCTTTAAAACAGTAACATGAAAGAATTTCAATACACACAAAAGATGTGAGTGTAACAATGCTGCCTGTTCAGCTAGTTCTAAAAGTATTTAATGTTGTGCTGTTCCAAAAGATTTCAGAATTACCTGTAACCTCTTTCCATCTCCCGGGAGATTAGAGCTGTTTGTATAATCTCATTATTTCAATCACATCTTTGCATATAAAATCAAAGGAAGTTAAGATAACAATAATTTTTTTAGTAACAAACTGGAGAATTTGTTTATTAGTGTATATAATTTTACTTGCTAAGAATGGAAACTGAAGATTTTACTTACATCTGTCAATTACAAAAGGACTAGTTTCTTAGTTAACACTCGTAAAAGAAAAATCACATAACTTATATCGCAGTCTATGGTCTTGAGAGACTCAAATTTGTGTATCTATATTCTCTGCATACATTTTCTTTAAATGTGGACATCTCCTCGCGTTTTCAGGCTTTTTGCACTTTTCTGTCTGCATCCTCTAAAACATGCTCCAAAATTAGATTTCCTGAAGGAAGAGACTCAAAAATCTTTCTAAATGTTCACCAATTTGACTTTTTACTGAGCTTTCAAATTGGCAGTCCCCTTAATACAGACTCTGCAAAAATCCTGATGAGAGCAAGATGTCTACTGTTGGTCTGTAAGAGGGGTGTGCACTAAGCCAAAAATCCTCCATAGCAATACCTGTTGAATATTGCAGATCTAAGTCAGATCTTCTCGCTCCAGTGGATGGGGACACAGGGAAGGGATGGCCCAGAGGAGCAGCGGACGCTTGCATCTTGGTACGGCTGTGCTGGAGGTTGTCCATCTCTGCCGGCAGAAATGGCTCCTGCTCCGACCAAACACGAGAGGTACGGTCTGCTACAGAAAAACCATTTAAAAAATGCCGCGCCTGGCTTCTACACACCTCACCTTTCCTGCCCTGTGTTAGAAACAGGTTCTGCAGCTCAGCTGGAGTGTGGGATGAATTCCTCAGAGCGTGTCCCTCAGGCTGGGGCTCCAACAGCCCTGCCTTGCTTTCTGGAGCCTGGTTTATCTCCAGAGAGCCTCCGTTCTTTCTGCATGTTTTTCCTGGTGGCCTGCTAAACAAGCCACACATGCTGCTCAGACAACAGCTAGTTAACCCCACCACACAGAGTTTTCTTATTCGATTTCAAGGATGTGTCCCTATCCCTATCCGCCACAGCAGACAAGACCTGGGCAGTTGCACTGGCTGCATACCCAGCCCTCCCTCTGCTCCCACAGCTTAGCGCTGACATAGATGGGACTTTGATTCAGTTTATCATTTTACAGAAGCAAGAAATGCAGCTGTGCAGGTTTAACAATGAGAGAGGCTTTTTAAAAGAGGGTCTGTGGCATCCTTGAAGTAGGCGCATTAAACATAACTTACTAAAAAAGCTATATAAAATGTACGGAAAGCAACCAGTGCCTTCTGCTGTTGAAGGACTAGGTTCATGAGGGCTCTTTCCTTGTTTCCCAGTATCACTGTATCTGGTTTTCTGGAGCCCACAGCTACTCCAGATTTAAGGCTATAAAATTGTGTCTTTCCCTAGTGTCAGCACATGACGAATGGTGCCTTTCCTCTGAACTTGAATATTTTAAAGAACATTTTTAGGTATCTTGCAACTCTAACCTTCCAGCTTTTTAAAGTCTGGCCTTTGTCCTAAGGCCTTTGAAAAGCAAATCTACAAATACAGAACCTCTGTTTTGCCTTTACCTTAATTAATCTCCAAGTTATCAACTATTCCTTGCCAGAAAACATATCAAAGAAATTGAGTTAATCATTCAAGTTAAAGATCACAGCAAAATCGTGACTGTTTGTTCTTTTGGTGTTAAATTTTGAGTACACATATTTATAATACTATATGTACAGTCAAACGTGAGCTTCTTTTCTTTGCCTTCCAGACGTTTTCTGAACTCGGATTCCGTTCATTCTTTTCTCCTATCATAATTGAGTCTGTTTCCTTTGATGCTTTTCCCTTGTCCTAGAAATACTGATTCTTTCCAGCACAGTGTAAGCTGGAAAGGATAAAATATAAACCTGGTAAGTTCCCATTCTAGCATCAGGTGACAGTAAGCCATGGTAAATAAAATACTCAGCTCATGTTTCAACTGGGAATTGGTACTGCTGATCTCATCCTGTAATCTGGATTTATTCCTCAGTTAAGGACTTGGAACAAATGAGGCATTATCTCAAGCATGGCCAAATTTCTCTTGCCTCATCATACTGGGATCTGCATGTTTTAAAACAGTATCGAGGATCCTACAAGGCACTCTCAAGTTGCACAGCAAATAATTCTCAGCTTTGGGTAACTTCACTGATTAACGTCAGAATCCCACATTTGGGTGGTGTTGTTGCAGGTATTTAAGTAGAGACAATTATCTGTAAATCTGCAGCAGAAAGATTCAAAGAAAAGAAAGAAATTTAGGAGGAGAGGGTATCTGGTAAGCATGGGTTTCAACTGCCCTCTCGTAAACATTTCACTTTGCATGAATATGCAAGTGCTTGAACATTTCAGATAACCTAGAGCTCTTACTTTACATTGTTTGGATGTAAAAGCAACACGTTTTTTATCTTGAGAGAGCTGTTCACAGCAAACAGAGGGAAGAGATTTAAAGAAAAGCTTTCCCGCAAGGCTATTTTTTAAGCAAAAATTAGCCAGTGAAATTTTTATCTCCAACCTTCTACTTTAATCCATCCTAAATCCTGCTAATAATAATTCTTAAAAACAGAGCTGTGGGGAAGAGCCCGCAGTGCTGCACCCACTTTACTCATTTGTCCATACCTGACACGCACTTGGTTAGAATCCAAGACCCTCCCACCTCTTCCTCTGGCTTTTATTTTGAATATAGCAGCAATAAAACACACATCTGAGCATCCTACTTCCACAGTATGTTGTTGTCACATTCTTCACCTTTAAAGAATTACAGCATATGTTTCTCTAAATGTTTTCCTCTATGTATTCTACAAAGTTCCCAGAATAAACTTAAATTATTGACTCTGACAGTTCTCAGTTGGTTTGGGCATTTCACTTTGGTGATTCCCTGAGCTTTGTGAGAACAAACTCAGCTCAGAGCAGCTGTCTCCTTTCATTGCAAAAATGATTGGTTTCAGATGTTGCAGAACACTGAGGTCCTCTGGGTTTATTTAATAACAATAAAAAAATCTTACTCTTTAAACTGAAAAAAGGCACATCATATGTCCTGCGGCCTTGCTCCACAAATGGCTGATATCTAGGCACGTTTCCCCACGCATCCTCCCATTGCTTGGTTTGCTCTTCAGCATGTACTGGAGCTAGCATCCAAGCTGGAACTTGGAGAAAGTTTGTTTTGTTTGTTTGTTTTTTAATACAATATAATAAAAAATATTTCAATACAATAGAGCCCTTTCTTAAATAATTTGAGGATCAGCCCTTCGCAGCAGAGCAACGCTGCTTAGTTCAAAGTTGCAGTCTCACTCCTAGGGTATTTGTTGGTTCTGTTTAACAAGTGCTTTGCTGGAGAGACAGGAGCGCTAACCTGAGTTTTTCTATGCAACACATGCTCGTGTATTGTTTTAATTACCATCAGGTTTGCTTACACCTGCCTCTGTGCTTTTTCTAAACATTAAAAAGGTTAAGAAACCAATTGGTGAATTTTAATTTGCTGCTTAATTATCTTAATCCTTTTAAATTCTTTATTGCATCTAACCAGTTCAAAATATACATTGAATTTCAAATATATACATACTTATATCTTCTGTTTAGCAAAGGCTGTGGTTAGGTGATACATAGTTTGAACTTGCATTTCAAAATCTTTGGACAACCTGTACTGTTGAAAAATAAACAAGTGAAATTACCTGAGCTAGCTAATTATTTTAATTGACAAATTCTCAGTTAACTGCAATGCTATATAGGGGCTCAAATATTCAAAATAATTAATACTTTTCCAGAAGGATATATTTCTGGTTGTAATTTAAGACTGTCATTTTTGGACTGCAATAAGCATTTTTTTCTTCTCGCTCATGGGTTTCTCTCATTTCCCCCACAAATCCCTGTCCCCTTCTCCAGCCCTGTACCTTTGCCATTGTAAAACACAGGAGCAATTGTCTTTGATGATTCTTAGGTTCTGCCCAAAACCAGAAAACATTTTATGAATGAGTGTGAGTAAATCCTTCCTGAACATCTTCATCTCATTTTTAATAACAGGAAATATTTTTTCTCATATAGATATTTCCTAACTTGGTCAACCTCCATAGTATTCTATCTGGTTTTCCTGCTTGAAGGAGAGTCTGTGCCCCAGCGCTGCAGTGTGTTCCTGGACCTGGTGAGATGCAGGACCATCCGCTGCTCCTGCTGTACCTGCACACGCTATGTCCCCATTACCCTGCGAGGAGCTGCTGGGACCTGCTAGCAGCTGGTGCCCTCTTCCCAGCCTCAGCATTGGTGTTTTCCTGCAGTACGTATCTCCCCCCATCATTTCCACACCAGCTTGCCTGTTTGATGTGGAGCACCTCTTCCCTTCCGCCAGCTCCTTCTGCATCTTGTTTCCCAGGGAGTGGTATTGTCTCCTCCTGTTCTGTGACCCTCACATGTGTAATGGGAAACGAAGCATTCGCCTTTAGTCACACTCATGCTTGAAACAAGTCCAAGGAGGCTTTTTTTTTTTTTCCCCTCCTCCTGCCGAGTACTGACCACCGCAGAGACAACAGTCCTGGGTGAAACAGTTTTGCAGCCAGGACAATTCCACTGTCTGCTGTATTCCCTGTTATTCCCTGTTAGTCATCAGAGCCTGACAAATCCTTCACTGCTTGCATTCAAAATCGCACTTTATCTTGTGGTCACCATCAATTCACATGCACTGTCCAGCCTACCTTGGCACACACACAGCATTTGGGCGGTCTTCAACAAGACCAAGCTGCATCTAGCCTCAGCAGAGATGGGTGCTCTGTTTCAGCCCAAGATTCCCCATCTACCTTGAAACTGTTACTTTCAGCAAATCTCCTGCTATTTTGTGCGTGAAGAATGTGGAAAAAGGATGAGAATAAACAAATGTGTTTGGCTCACGGGAATGAGACAAGAACTTCGGTTTTATGTTTGAGATGTGTGTGGTTAAGTACACACTAGACAGGGAAGATTATCACAGAAACCCACAATGCCATAATTGCAATCCTTGCTCAACTTGATTGCAAAAGAAATGAAATGGGCAAGGGAACTACAGGGGAGAAGTGTCAAGTTTAGTCAGATTTCTGCTTTGAGACCTCTCATGTGCATTTCCAGGGGGGTTCTCTATTTTCTCTGACACTTGCAAGACTGATTTATGTGTTACCCGTCAGTGCCTTAGACGTGTCCTTTCCCTACGGGGAACATTGTGCATGCACAGTATCCCCCCTTCCTAACGATGATGGGCATTGTCACCGTTTTGTACCTGCAGATCACTGGAGTCACCAATGCCAGCCAGGAGCCAGCTGTCATTTCCCTGCGACGCAGCCAGACCAGGCTCCCATCTCCCTTCGCGCAGGAGTTTGGCAGAGTTGCTATGACGACTCAGCCGTGGTGCACACAGCCAGCAGCACCGGCACTGCTCTCTGGGCGCAGGTTGGTGCCTGTGGGGCGGCTGGGGCTGGGGGGCAGGAAAGTGTGGGTCCAACTCGAGGGTGCTTTGCGCCCCCAGCATGTAGGCTTTCCTGCAGCATCACTTCTCTGCATCGCATCCCTTTGTCTTCATTGCTAAAATCACCTGCTCCCATCACTGTTCTTGCACCCTCGTCTCTCTGGGGAGGAGCAGCAAAAGGTTCCCATGGGAGACAGCACTGCGGGTGTGAGAAGAGGCTGGGGGTGGCTTGGCTGCTCCAGAGGGTGCAGGCAAAAGGACCCCGGTGTGGGGCAGTGCCGTGGGGCAGGGAATGCAAGGGATGAACTTGGCGGGGGAGGGCTCAGAGCAAGTGACATTTAGGCAGGGTGTGCACAGAGGCATCCCAATGGGACACAGCGCTGATGATGTTAATACAGAAGGCTGATAAAAAAGCGTAGTTACAGCTAACTTACATTATTCTGCCATTCTGTGAAGAGCCAGGGAAAAACTGGGCTTCCTATAGGGCCATACAAACCAAAGATGTGTTTTACTAACAACACTCAGAAGTGAGAACACATGGCAGCATCAGGAGGAGGATGCGGACACAAGCGGGAGCAGCAGCCTCCAGCCACCGGTGCCAAAAGCAGCGAATACCTCAGTTCCCTGCCCACAGATGCTCTGTGCAGGCTGCTTCAGAGGAGGCAGTGAGCAGGAAGCCAGGTGCTGGGGCTGCCCTGCGACTTGGAGCCCTTCCTGTGATTTTTAGATCCAGACCTTAGCCTGGAGGAAGTGGCCAGGCGCGATTTCCCTGTACTTTTTGCCCCAGGGAAAGGTTCTGCAGGACTCAGAGGCAAGGGAGGAACTGTGTGATGTGCTTACATTGTAGAAAAAGCATCCATCTACAGCCTGCTGTGACTCCATGGTGCAAGGGACAGATCCTGCCCTCAGTAGCTGGAAAACAAGGTGTTCCCAGGTGGGTGGCTCAGGCAGGAGACTCTAGCTGGGGTGACCCCAGCCAAACCCTCCATGGCCACCACGGACATTCCCATCCCCAAAACATCTGCTTGAGGCCTGGCAAGGCGATGCCCGGCACTCTTCCCCTCCTTTGTCTTCCCCATCTCCTTGGCAGAGGAAGCACCAGCATCCAAAGCTGAAGCGGGGGCGACACAGGGAATGGTCTCCCACCCCTTCTGCAGAGCCGGTACCTACCTAGCCAGGGCGGCTGTAGGAATTTTCCCCCCTGAGCTCACAATGAGTTCATGTCCTGCTGCCACTGCCTGCCCAGTGCTGCCCCAGTGCTACTGGTGAGGATCAAGATGGGAAGCATGATGCACACCACCACTGCGTTTTGGGCAGGAAGGATTATCACAGACACCAAAATATGTTTTTTTAGCAATGATATCCCCCTAAATAGTTTGTGAATGACCAGTGGAGAACTAAGGATGAATGCTAACTCTATTTTCTAAGATATTTCTAACTTTTACTCCCTAGCAGTGAGATATTTCCTAAAAAAAAAAAACAATTTGCTTGAATGAGTGCTCCTGCCTGGCAAGGAGCAGGTGGAGGTGCAGCCTTAGGAAGGTGCTTGGCTGGGTCTCCACTGTGCCAGGACAGGGCTGACCTTCCCTAACGTCCCAAAGTCCTCTTGCAGGTGCAGAGGCCAATGCCCACCACAGACACATCCTGCTGAAGCTTATTTAGCATTTTCTAACATATTACGAGCCTATTTTCAGATAGCGCTGTTTTGTACGTCAGTATTTTTAGACACCTTCTGTTTGTCATATCTTTATATTAAAACCAGACATCAGTTACTGATTCAGGTGCATATTAAAATACAGCTCACAAATAGACTGTTCTACCAGTACCTACCTTAGTAATTTCTCCCTAATTTATTTCTGGCAATCATTTGTTTTCCTCTCCAGCTGAGAACACAATGCCTGTTGTAAAATACCCCAGGGCTGCGGAGCCTCTCTGGCATGAATGGGACGGGAAAGCACAGAAATGTGGATTAAGACATACAGTCTACGCTGTAAATGGGGATCAGTATACTGGAGAATGGCTGGACAACTTGAAGCATGGTAAGATGTTTCATTTGAAGAAAAAGTACCAATGTAGGTGTCTTTACAAAAGTTCCAAGGGGCAGGGAGCAGTGAGTGGTTGTATGTGCTCCTGGAAGAGCATTTATTCATGTATGACAGTATGTTTGATATAATGCCATGCAAAAATGTGCTCAGACATATTTCTAATAGGTAACATGAAGAGCTTTTGCCTGCACTCAGCTACAGGGCAATTGCCTGAAACATCTAGATTATGGATGTTAGAAATCCTCTAAAAATACAGCAAACTGTGCTCAGCTCCATGCATCTGAACCTGCCCCAGCTGCACTCAGCAGAGTGCTCTCGGCTCCCACCGCGTGGGGTATGAGGAAAACACAACCCAGTAAGCAGAAACAGCCCAAAAAAGCAGGGTTGCTGCTGCATCGCTAGCATCGAAACGTGCTTTGCTTCTGGGGTCTTAATTTAGCATCAAGCCTTCTCCTACCCATTGCAATGACCTCCCTGTAATTCCTGTTTATTGAAATAGGTAAAGGCACCCAGATCTGGAAGCACACCGGCGCAATTTACAGCGGTGACTGGAAGTTTGGGAAGCGGGACGGGTATGGCTCATACAGCATTCCTGACCCTGTGACCAAGGAATACAAGAAGGTGTATACAGGCTGGTGGAAAAACAACAAAAAATGCGTAAGTGTGATTTCCTGCATCTGCCCTGAAACATGCAAAAAAAATCACTTAAAATAATGATTTTTCAAATAGCACCTGTCCCGTGAGGCTGGATTGAAGGTGCAGAAGGATTTTGGGGAAATGAGTATGTGGAGCAAGAAAACGAAAGCAAGCGCAAGAGCTCTCGTATTGAAGCCATCTCCTGGTGGGGAGCCATCTCCCTGCCCTCCCCAGCCTCCAGGCTTGGGTTTGCTTTAAATTTTGGCTTGTCCTTCCAGAAAGCCCAGGAAGCTTCAAGAGTGGCATCCATCACCCTACAGAGCCCATGGTCCCCAGCCCCAGCAGGAGGCACCCATCACCCAACCCATGCTGCCTCCCGCTGCTCTGGCTCCCTCCAGATGAGCCGTACAGTTGGGAGGGACAGGTCGTGTGTCCGTGCATCCGCGTGTCCTGAGTCCCACCACCTGCTGTGCTTCCAGCATGCCTGCAGCTGGTCGGAGGAACTTGCTGATAGGGCATGCGTTAGAAGCACTGCGATAAAATACAGCTTAGAAGCACTGTGCTGCGAGTTTTACAGTGCATTAAGCAAAAAACACAAGTTCTTTTGGAAATTAAGCCTGTCACATAAATCACCAGTTTTTCTACAGGGAGCACAATGAGGAAGCCATCTGGTAAAAATGACTGCAGTCCTATGTGTGAAATCCTTTTAGAAGCATTTTCTGATTTGCCAATGGAAACCTTGCATTCACCTTTGTGTCCGCTCCTAAATTAGATTAATGGCCTCTTAGGCTTTCTAACTGGCGTGTAGCTCTCCAGCTTGAGCCTCTTTGCAGGAGCTTCCTCCTTAATTCTCTGAGAAAGTATTTTGGATGATTGAGCTTTGGCAAAATATTTACAATGACATCCGAACATCAGTAGATTTTTTTTCCTACAAAATTCTCCCCTTTATATCCATGCAGTTTAATAGAATTAGTGCTCAGAAAAATCAGTTATTTCCAGAACTGATTTTTTTTTTTGGCAGAGATAAATTACCACTTTCTTCCTATGGGAAAACTCATGAATAATATGTAAATATTTCTTGCTGGTGTCATGCCTTGCTGTAGGGACATCTCTTACCTGGCAAGCACACATGTAAGACAAACACCTCCCTGGGGTTTCTGTCACACACAGACTCACTGGGCTTAATTTGTAAGTTCACCAAACAAATCTACTGCCAGCATCAAGCCAAGAGCCAGTCTGAGGAGCAAAACCTGTGTGGGTTTGTGGATGGACTAGGAGACTGGGCAGGGAAGGGGTTGCCAGTGTGGGATGCTCCAGGCTGCAGGAGACATTGGCTGGGTTGAAGGACATCAAATCCCACTTGTAGAGGCAGGTGTCTCACATTGTGTATCCCCATACCAGTTTATACACCAGTAGAACCTGCTTTTAGCTAAATATTAGCAGCAGTCACGCCAAAAATAATACACTGAGAAACAAACCTGAGATTTCGTCATGGGAATAAGATCATTGGCCAAGAAAATCCTGTAGCATCACCTCTCATTTCCTTCAACACATGGACAGTGGTTGAGCTGGGCTGCCATCAGCCACATCTAAAAGTAGTAGGCAAAGGAGCAGCATATCAAGAAGGTAATATCCCAAAACTGAGCACTGACGCCTTTCAATAGAGAGGCTCCTAACTGCCCATCTCTGCTGCCACACAGGGCTACGGGACGATGTTCTACCCCAGTGGGGAGAGCTACGAGGGCGAGTGGAGCGGTGGGCTGAGGAGCGGCTGGGGTCGGATGTGCTATGGGGATGGCTCTGTCTACGAGGGGCAGTGGCTGGCGGACCAGCACGGAGGGCAGGGGATGCTGTGCCTGCGTAAGTACCGCACGTCCACCTGCCCCTGTGCAAAACCCACATCAAGCAGGAACGGTCCTTCCCTCTGAGATAATCAGCATCGCACCGCTCTCCCAACACTGGCCAGGTGCTGTCTTGCATCTTCCACACAGCGTCATGTCAGGGCGGAGGCAGCTGCTCTGTCTGATTCCTCCCTTGGGGCTCTGGGCTGGAGGCAGCAGAGGCTGGGTGAGGGCAGGTGCCCACGATGCTCAAGGCCACACGCATGGAAGCTTGCTTTTGCCATGATTTACATTTAAATGATGGGGAGGATGGTTAGGGTTAGAGATAATATACTGTTAGGTCAGAGAAGAGCAAATCTCTCTTTTCAAGCCAGGCGCCTTGCCAGGCGTACTTTCTAGCTACTGCATACCAAAGAGAATTCCAGTTCCCAGTACAAAAAAAAAAGAACAGCAGAGAAATTTTCTTTCTGGGCTCACTCCATCCACTCTCATACTTCCGACACTGGCTCATGTTGAGCAAATGCAGGGGTTTCATTAGTACACAATCCCTTCCCAGATATGACACTGCGTGTATTGTGGATTGGGAATGTTGGGGGCAATCCCATCATGAAAATAGAAATTTGGATATTTTTGTTGTTGTTATTTTGCTAGGGATTTAACACGTTTTTCCCCAAAGCTGAGAATCCCAGTCCTTCACAGCACAAGACACTGCGTTCCAGGAACATTTGAAGAAACGTTGTCTCCACAGGTTATTATTCATCTCTTTTTTTTCTTGGAAGCAACCTCAAGGCTAGTCAT
Source organism: Chauna torquata (assembly GCA_013399475.1). Classification (NCBI taxonomy): domain Eukaryota; kingdom Metazoa; phylum Chordata; class Aves; order Anseriformes; family Anhimidae; genus Chauna; species Chauna torquata. Next base: position 230,176 of record VXAL01001166.1, on the reverse strand, counting down.
TAGCTAAGCAAAGCAGCCAGAAGGAACAAGCACATTCTCCTCTGCACATCGCATACATAATTGTGCTCTCTCTGCTGGCTGTAAATTCATTTTTGACTGATGGCTCATACCCATGACACCAGTGCACGCGTCTAGGGGCAGCTCATTCAACTGCCCCACTTTGCTCCCATCCAAGTCACCCTCCCCATTACAAACCGGACACCCTCCAGGCTGAGCCACCACCACTGCACCACTCTAGAGCCTGGCTGCACAGCCTGGGACCCCCCAGTGAGCTGGATTCCTTTTGGTTAAAATTAGCCCGAGTGATTATTTCATACCCACAAGCTGAATGCATTCAGCTCGGCTGCTGGAAGCGTGGCCATGCGCTGGCAGTGTTGCAACGGTGAAAGAAAAAGGAGTTCTTCAGCAGAGGTCACAACGAGCCGCAGCTCGGATTAAATCGCTCGTCCTGGCAGCGTGCCTGGCAGGGTGAGTGCAACCAGGAGCAAGGCACTGCTCTGCTGCTGCAGCAGCACGGCTGCTTGGACCAGAGCAGCGCAGCAGTGGGTGACACAGCCCCAGGCTGCTCTGGTAGGGCAGCAGAGGGGGCAGTGGATGGGGACACTGGAGCGCTGCAGCGCAGCCTGTGCAGGCAGTGGCCCCTCCAACACAGCACCGCCTAGCCTGTGATTTTGTTGTTTTCCAGGAAGGCAGAGGCTGGAGAACAGGAGCCGAGCTGCTCCCAGGGTGATCCCCCACTTTCTACCTGGGTATTTGTGTCATCTCTTGCCTTGAGGAATGCCAGAGTTTGGCTCAGATCCAAAGATATTTCCACTCAGCCACCTGGTCAGAAGTGCCCTTTTTTTTTTTTGGCTTAGAAACACTGAGACGGAAAAAGAGAAAAGAAAAATAGAAAAGAGGATGGCAGAGGAATCTCCCAGAGAGAACAGGGTGGCCTGGATACATCCCAGCCCCACCAGCACCCTGCGCGAGTCCCCTTCTCAAACAGCACCCCTGAGTGAGGCAGCTCTCCTCCCCTTGCAGCTCCGTGTCAGGAACGGGCCTTTCCCATTTGCGGTGGATGGATTCCCAGAGAGAAGCATAGAGCCCAGAAAACCACAAAGAGATGCCGTACGGGTGGAAAAACAACCTGCAAGAGAATTGCATGAACCCTTCAGACATGCGCAGCAACTCCCATGCTGTAACTCATTGAGGGATAATCCAACTACAAGTATTATTTGAAAGTGAGATTATTTTAGCTGGCCAAAGATCACACGGTGCTGCTTCTCCTTGCCCAGACAAGCAAAGCCCTTCGAGCCAGGCTCCCTGCATAGTGTGTGGCAGGGACAAATCCGAAACTTGTGTCCTGTCACTGCTCGGGCTGTGAAGGTGACTCAGTGGCTCAGTGCCCAGCCTGAGCTCACTTGCTTGGGACTTGAGTGCAAAATGAACGTCAGCGGGAGCACAAAGCAGGGCAACACACCTCGTTCTGGTGACAAGCGAGGGCTCCTTCCCCAGCATTTTCTCACTCTGCAGTACAGCAAACGGAGCACTGCCAAAGCAGCCCCATGTGCCATGCTGCAGCTCCCCGAAGGGCTGAATCGGGAGCCAAGCAGGTGATCAGCTCTTACCTCCGTTTGCTGCGTTGCTTGGTTTCATGTCTAGCCCCTTGAGGAAATGGTGCAAATTTCATGGTCTGTTCATATCTTTAACTTCAGCAAACAAAAATCGGTATGAAGGAGGTTGGAAAGATGGAAAGAAGCACGGCCCAGGGCAATTCTTCTACTTGGATAAGGGACAATTGCTTGAAGGCATCTGGGTGGCAGACATACCAAAATGCGGGATTATGATCGACTTTGGCCGAGACGAAGCTCCTGCCCCTACTCGGTATCCAATCCCCAAGGTAATTGCTTGGAAATGTTGTTTTTGCTAATGATATTTTCACCAACAGCGCTCATCAGAGCTCGAGGCAGCTCTTGGGGCTGCACTTTGTTCTTCAAGCAGTCACCGTACCAGCCCTAGGCTCTCGGGGAGCATGCTCAGACTCTTTTGGCCAGTGGTGACCTGAACATCCCTGCCGGGACAAGCAGCCGGTCCAGTGGCGCGAGGCCACCACTGGAGCCTCAGACTCACCTGCACCTCTGAAAGCAGATACTTGTCCTGCACCGAAACCGCTTAGACCTGACCCAACACAAAGGAAATGCAGACAATAGCGGCAGAGACAATAGTGGGATTTGCATCAAAACCAAGTGATTTCTCTGAGCCCAAGGGCTGAAGCTGACCAGACCTCACTGAATCAGATGCAAGCCTGGTGCCAGCTCTCTCCCTTCCCCAGCACCTGGTGGTGCCCACACCAACATTGCCACCGCCCTTTTCCCTTGAGAGCAGCCAAGGGACACAGAGGCTTTGGCCAAGGGCTGACCAGCAACACCTTTGGTGACCACAGCCTGGCACACACCACCACTTTCTTACAGCAACACAGGGAACAGCGTGGCCCCGTGGCAGGTCAAGTTCTTTACCTACTTCCTCTGCTCCAGGAACAGGGTTGTTGCAATTAATGCTGGGCAAGCACAGCCTACCAAAGCTTAGAGCTCTTACATCTTTTTTTCCCTAATTTTTTTCACATTTGTTTTCTATAGCAAGGCCCTTTTCAGCATTTTTGACAAACCAGTTAATTCTGGAAGTTTGAGGCATGCTCACAGCAGCGCAGAATAACAAACACCAAACACTCACCAGGGAAAAACAATTCCAATTTTTCAAAAAGAGCAGTACTTCTGTAACTAAAAATATTTACCTTACACAGTTTGTCAAAGGCCACCCAAGAGAGCTGCCTCTTCAGCAGCCTAGCCCAACCTGGAGCATGGGATGAGTTTTCTTGTTGCTAAAGCAGGATGCTGAAGCCTGGCTGCTCGGTTAACTCCCTGAAGACCAAGCTACAACCCAGTTTTCCTTCTGGTCTGTGAACTAAAAGAAAACATCGACTCGCGCTGCCGTTATTGCACTTTCAGTTGGGAGAGATTTATCTGTTTCTTCCTTCCTATTCTGAGATCAAAGAAGTCAACTGCAGGTTTTTGTAAACCTTTTGTCAAATTACCATCTCAAGCGGCTGTTAGGGAAACATAGATGTAGGATGAACATTACAAACCACCTAAGACCAGAGACAGAATAAATAGAGAGCTTTTCCCCGGCAAAAGGCTAATAGTGAGAAACGAGCTGGGACTCTGTATGGGAGAAGCATCATCACATGTCCTCGTTAGCAGGGAAAGAGAACCAACAGTGGATGCAGGACCTGCAAAACAGAAGATGGCTGGAAACCAGTGATTGTTGAGAGCTTTGAAGGAATCCCATATAGCAATGATGGGGTAGGTAGCACAAAGGCAGAAATTGAAGCTTCTTACGCAAAGTAACAGGCTCCAAGCCCCACCATCCTCTCCCACAGCTATTTGCAGCTTAAGGAACCTCCAGAGCCACAGGTGGATGAATTCTTGATGATGAAGTGCTCAGGCACTTTATATACTGTCTGTAATAATTTCTACCAGTCAGCTTGGTTTGTTGGCACTTACTGAGCATCAAGCCAGAGCTTTTAATAGACGTATGAACATAGCACCAAGCTCTTGTGCTTTAGCGTTATCCTCAGAACTCAGCCTCCTCTCCTTGCAAGGTCTGCAAGGAAGATGAGCGATAGCACAAAGTGCTGGAGAGGGACATAACAGTATAGAGATGGGGAAAGACGAGTGGACATGGGGTATTTGCTGTTCAGTTACTGAAGCCAAGGCTCCAGAAAAGAGAACAAAATGACTGTACGTCTTCTGCCTGGGAAGAACACACACATGAAGCCCCAGCAAGCATCGGTGTATAAAGCAAGTCAGAGATGACAGGCTCCCAGCAGGGCTTTAGTGCTTCCCTCATCATCTGCATGCATCCAGTTGTACTTGACAGCACAGACTCCTGCTTTCACGTGACTTACTGATGCTCACTCGTGTGACTGAACATTACTCACCATCTGAAACTACAGGCGAGACCCAACAGGCTGCAAACCAAAGCCAGTTTTGCCCAGGAATGTGTTTTTGTTAAGGGAGAATCAATGCAGCACTCCCTGCTGAGCTATCACAAGGAGACAAATGGATGTTCAACATGGTAATGAAATTAGGGAAGTGCGGCAATGTTTCTGAATCAGTAATTGAAAGGCTGTGGTATAAACTGAAGTCCTGCTACATGGGAGATGCTCTGTTAGAGTAATCAGTATCTATAAACCTTAAGCCTCTTCAATCACACTGCATAATTGATTTGCATTCTTTTTTTTACTTAGATTGAACTAGCCGATCCAGATGGTGTTTTAGCAGAGGCCCAAGTGATGTCTGATGACAGCCAACACTAATAACCGGATGCTGAAGAAAAAAAAAAGATGCAAGATAAGAACACGATCCTGGGTTACTTACTCATTTGAGTCTCACGTCCTCGCTGTGACATATCGTGTTGTGGTCAGCCTCACTTATCCCCCAAAACTGCCCCTGTATGCTTCACTGTGCAGGTGGCTTTGCTCAGAGGCCTCCTCCCACCCATTATTATTAAAAAAACAAAACCAAAACCACCACACCAGCAAAGTGCTGGAAGAGGCAGTGACTCTTTGCCCAGCTCCTCTGGTTTACTCCTGCACAGAAATAGCATTCCTGTTGGTTTCAAGGTCTTTGACATTGCCCTAGAGAAGCAGCAGGGTTTCTATTAAATGCTATAGAAGCAAAGCCCTAGAAAATTACAGTCAAATAAGTGCCTCCCCCCCCACCCCGGTTTGGCCAGATACACACTGGTGAACCAAGCAGATTTGGAAGCAGCAACAGATCTTGTTTCAATTAAGATTTTTATTAACGCACCTTTACTTTCTCTCTGTGCACTTCACATAACAGCGCTGCTTCTCCTCCCTAATTGCTCTGGAGCAAAGCAGCGCATCGAGTGCTGGCTCTGCTCCTGCACCAGCCCACGGCCCTGTGCTGGCTGCTGCGCCTGCACCAAGGCAGGACCACACACCGGCCACTGCTGTCATCTGCCAGGCACTGATGAGTGTCACCCACGAGAACGAAGGAAGGTGGCACTGCAGCTGACTGAGGAAAACTGCGCTGTGGGAGAGCATGTAATTAGTTCACCTGATTTAAACTGTGCTTCTGAGTATCATGTCTTGTTTACAGTTCATGTGGTCCCTTGACTCTTCACATTCTCTCAGCTGGAAGATAACACTCGGAGAGAAGAATAACAAAACATGCCTAGTATCAAGATTTAAGCAGTGCTGATGGGAGGAAAAGCATGCCGCCAACAGCATGCTCTTTATACCTGTGTGAACAGGAAATTCCATCTTTGCATGACTGAAACGAATAACTGCATATATTTCGGAGATCCTCAGAAATAGTTAGGATTAGCACAACATAGCCAGAGAAAGGTAACAGATGTAGAAAAAATAAGCATTTTTAGGCATCCAGATAACAAATAATCAGCAACAATTGAGCATATTTTATTTCATTATTTGAAGTTATTTTATATCTAAATAAGTGATATACAACAACTAATGTTTAAAATGCTTGAGGTAAATGCATAATACCATTAGTATAAATAAGGGATAAAAAACAAACTAAGCGCACTCCTGACATTTAGAGCCGTGCATTTGGGTCTGGTCACTGCCTCTGGCACACAGTTATGAGACTGTGCCCAAGGTATAACTCTCATGAGCATTTCCACAGCTGGAAAATGAGAGAAACACACCTGATATTGGAGATTAAAGTGCAGAAAATAGTCAGAAAAGCAGCTGTAGTAACAGCTCCATTAGCTCAGAATTTACCAGCTTGAGAAAATTACACACTTCCTGTCACTTTGTAAAAGATCCATAAGATAAATACAGCAACTTATCAAGGACAGCAAATAATTTTACAAAATAAGCTTGGAAAATATAATTTTCTGGACTTACATTCAAAATAATGTTAGAACTTTTAAATACATAATTTACAGACAGAAGTGTAATTTTCAAGCCCAACAGCAGCCTTTTGACCATTTGTTCTAGTGTGAATATTCGAGTCAGATCTGCTTCCTTTACTGAGGCTCTTAGGAGTCTCCCTTCCCAAAACGGGACTGGTATTTCATTGAAGGATGGGCAAATACATTTTGTGCCTACCACGAAGATTTCATGTTTTGGAATGCTGTTTTATTTAATGCCTTTAGAATCGTAATGTTTTAAGCACTCCATGAACACACACACCTGAGGAACTGTAGTCACAATTCTCATCATCAACAGATTTACACCAGTAATAGAACTTATACCTGAAATGCAATGTAATGGCAGAGCTAGAGAAAATCCTGCCTGGCCTCTGTATGCCAGGAGGACTTGTGAAATTGGCAAGTGGAAAGCTGCTTTCTGCGTGTGGACAGAGAATACCCCAGCAAGAAAGCTGCTGAAAAAACACCAAGTTCTTTTTTAATGGTTATTTTTCAGAACACAAAACGCACCGCGGGTAGCCTTGTCAACACTTTCCACTGCGGCAGTGCTGACAGGAGGAATCAGTCCCATTCACTTCAGTGGGCTACTTCCCTGGTAAACACTACACTCTGCCACCCAAACCCTGTCGACACATCCCACGGTTTGGGAATAACATCGGCATAACCTGAGATGGAGCTTGGGTGTAAAAGACCACACACAGCGCAGGCTCAGTCAGGTACAGCTCCCTGTACTGTCACGTTCACCTGTCTGATTTAAAAAAAGAAAAATACCACAGGTTTATATTCCACAGTGTTAGCTACAGTAGGGGGTCAAGTTTTGTTCCAATAGATTGGAAACCTGTCTCAGTTTGTGTTAAAAAATGGCTTTTACCCATTAAAACCTACAGCTTCTCCATACAAGACTGTATTCCAAAAAATCCACTTCTAGACAAAGCTGGAATTACTGAAGCAGCACAGCACAACTGCTGCACCTTCCTTGAACAAAACTCTTACCTAAGAGGCCAAATGGAAGTTTTTGCTTAAGGAAGAAATCAAAAATATGACACGGTAGCCTATCACAGCTGCACGTCTGAAAGCAAGCAGTAATCTTTCTACTTTCACAAATAAATTTACATAGAGAAAACTAGCCTTCCAGATCCTTTGGAAGCAGAAGATGTCTAAGAAGTTATTACATACAACACCTGACAAGCAGAAGACTTTCTAAAAAAGGAAGACCAAGGCATAGCTAATTACTTGGGAATCCAATGCAGAGAAAGCACCTTTTGCTGTTTTTATCTGAGGATTTATTAAAAATATACATATTTTTATATAAAAGTATAAAATATTTACTACTTTGGCTTGGAAAAAACAGCAGTGGTTCTGATTTTCAAGCAAAAAAATTTATCCAGTGATAACTTCCATCTAGTTCCTTCTTTTTAAAAAAAGATTCCTAAATGGAAAACAGGCTACTCTATCTCTCCAGATAATGTGTGCCAGCTCGCGAGAACTTTAAAAGTTATTGCTTTTATTTTCTTCCAGAGAAGAGCATAGTAGTCTCATTCCTACTCATGTGGCCATACCACATTGCAGTAGGACTAGTCATGGGTGTTTAGCGAGTTATAAAACGTGTAACTGCCATGGGAAAAGGCGCTGGAGAAATCAGTGAAGTAATAATTACTTGGCAGCAAAACGTACTGGGGAAAGCGGTGGGAAAGCTTTCACTTCTACCATCTGTCAGGCTTTCCAGAGAGAACAGCGCTAGCACTGAAACCAAGTGCTAATTGCTGCATATCCCAAGTAATTTTTATCATGCCATGCAACATGGATTGGACACGTAGTATCTTCTAGTAAATGCCAACATCAAATGGGGGGGAAGGGGGGGCACACAAAGCTTCTCTATCAGTCCCTCACAAACACCCAAGCTTACAGTGTTACTCTCCGTGTATTTACACAGCCACCATTCAGCACTAACAAGAAGAAAACCAGAGTGCTCACAAGAGGGATGAGCGTGCAACGTAAGCGTACCCTGCCATTCATTCCTTCAGATGTCAGCTATCCAAAGTGTTATGATGAGAACATTTTTTTTTCCTCCATAAAGTTCAAACAACATTTATAAACCTCTCTTTAAAAGAAAATCAACAGTTTGACCAGTTCATGCAGGGGGGAAGTCGACATAACAAGGCAGAAGCAGGATACTGGGTTTTATTTTCTTTCAGTACAGGTTTAAGGAAAATGGGTAACAGCTGGGGAAATAGTATCACCTCTGTGATCCAGCTGATCCTGGAGCCGTGCAAATTCAGCAAGTTCATTCAGTTCTTGAAATTGCCTGTCTGTTTTATGGCTCACCAGTGACCTGTAGAAGTGGACTGCAAACACAATGAAAATCAGTCCAAAGGGAACCATAATAGATGTTGATGCAATGGCTGCTGCCTGTCCTGATGTGATGGTGGAACTGCTGTTCTGGGATGGATCAAGAGGGTTCTTCTTTAAGGGAAGAAACTTCACCCAACACAGTAATACTACCTCTGCAAGAAAGAGCAAAGTCCCAATGACAGTAGAAAATGCCCAGGCAAGCTCAATGTGCCGATGCATACGCTCATGAGGAGATTCCTTTACAGAGTTGAGATTATGCACATTGCTAACGGCCTCTATATGTGGAAGAATGCAGGTACTTATCATGAGTGCAAAAAGGTGAACTGCAACAAGGACGGTAGTACAGGCACTGAAGGCTATCAAGAGACCTCGTGGGTAGTCATGGTCTGCTTCTAGTTGAACTTCTACCATAGCCACCTGAAAGGAAAAAAGAAGGATATATAATTACCCAGGTTACATATTATTTGACTATTGATTATTCTAGTTTTAAATTATTTTCATTGCAGGATAATTAAGCATGTCATCCTAATTCTTTCTGTTTATGCTTAGACAATAAAAAAAAATTATTTGCTGTCCAAACACTTCTGTAATATCTGATCCAAACAAATCAATAGTCTGCATTTGAACTTCTTTTCATGTCAGTCTTAGGTCTGAGCTATCACACAAAGGCTCCCCTTCTCATTTTTACTGCTCAGTTGTAAAGCAAACCATCAGTATGCACAAAAGCTACTAACAGCACAACCACCTTGCTACCTCCAGCACATCCCAACAAAACAGCCAGGTTTTAAGAGTCCAAGTGCGTTGATCACAGATTTCTTCTTTCCTGTTTTATATTGTAGTGGCAGTTTTTGATCTTTTACTATAGATTATAAATTTTGCTGAGTATTAGGAAACGTTTGTGTCCCATACACATGTAGAATGAATATCATATGAAGCCTTTTGAAGTAAGTATCAGTAACACTGACGCCTGTGAAGGCTGCAGACTGCCCTTCACAGTCCCGGTGGTCCTTTCATCTTGTACATTTGTGTCCTGAAGAGTGGGAGTCTTTCATTATGAAGATCACCTTTCCATGGGGCTCTCAGCTATATTCCTTCACTCAAAATAAGTATTTAAGCTGACTCTAGAAAAACAGTTCAAAATATGAAAGGCTCCACAACATCCACGGTGGCCAAATAAGCCTGTTAGAGGGAATAAGCGTGGAGAAGGCTTCAGGAAGGAATTGTTCAATTCAGCATGCTAAAATCCCAGATTCATGGAGCACAGTAGTTTCTCCTGTCTGAACTAATAAATATTTGGTGTTTATAGAAGAAATCATCCAGTTCATGGGACGAAGTAACATTAGAAATCCCAGAGAGCACAACACTCTGGAAGTTTTGTCCAGCCACATCTCTCGGTGAACATCTCTACCTCATGAAGGTGCTCCAAGGCCCAGTCCTCCACTATCACATGCGGCCATGCCCTTTTATAAACTCTGATCCCCAAGCATGCCTGTGCTTAAGGAACAGAAATTACTATTAAATAAAAGCACTAGGAAATTTACAAGCACAGCTCAAATATTTTTGATAAAAGAAGTTATACAGCACACTTTTAACAGTTTTTAAAACTGGCAGGTGATTTTAAGCACATGCAATTGATGAATGATGTTAATCCCAGAAACTCTCTTGAAAATTAACCTTTCCTGATAAATTTGCCTTTGAGACAAAGCACATTTCCAAAGAGGGGATAGTGCAGCAGTGTCTCCAGTGTTCTTTCTCAAGGGATCGTTATATAGACAAAATGTTCAAAATGCAGAGAAAAAAATTTAACAGTAGTCTTAAATATGACTACATGTACGCCATATGAGGATGACGCAGAGGCTGCCATTCAGCACAGCACAGACTGACCTGCACCTTGGCTGCCCAGTCCCCATCCCTCATAGAAAGAGTCGGATTGCTAGCCCAGCAGAAGCTAACCTGGTCAAGAAGCAGTCATCTTCCGCTAGGTTAGCGGACTGAGCTGTTCCAGCAATGCCTGAGGAACGACAAAGCTGCCACAGGACCACGTAACTGAGGAAGAAGCAGTTGTACCAGGACCTCAGATCCTCAGCAGCACTAAGCCGTGAGTCTAGCTCTTCTGTAACATACCAGTTTGTGCTCAGAAGATGATGAAACCAGTTAGGACAATACAATGCCTAACACAAATAAGCTCACAAGTCCCACCGATAGAGGTTTAGCCCTTAGTACTCCATGACACTAATGGTTTAGACAGCGTTCAGCCTACAGCACACATTTCCAACACCTCCATTTTCATCAAAAGCTCACAAGGAGAAAATTTCATAAAGAACAGGTAAGATGGGTGCAGGAAGACACAGAAACCAGGACCCAAAGACAGCTGCAAAACCAGCAAGAATATTCAAATCTCGCTATTTTGCTAGAGCTGAGCCAAACTACACCAAGTCTGGGATCCCGTCTCCATGCACGCACGGAACCAGCATTCTAGGACATCGCAACTCTTAACCACTAATGCGCCAAATATTAAACCAAGCGAGGCTTTTACTCAGACATGCTTCAACAGGCATTCAAGGCCATTTGCCAATATTTTAAACCCTTTACTGAAAGCTTTTATCATTATAAGCCTAACCAACCAGCCAAAGCTAGTGAACAGCATCCAAGTGTTACAAGAAACTCAACAAGAAGTTGTATTAAAATCTTTGAGCAAGAATTGTATATATATATTAAAATATCATTTCTCAGCTGTGGAAAACTTCACATTTGAGAGGATAAACATATGGTTGTTGGGTCTCGCTTCTGCAGGGATTGCTCTTCAAGTCCCAATGCACTCGTGGGATGGTGGGCTTCCTGTGTGCTGTGTTTTTCACAGAACAACTGCAAGCCTTCACCCCTGAGGATTCGTTTTCATACTTACCAGAATTTTTTTCATGTAAATTTTCTGGTGCATAGTTTCAATTTGAAAGCTAGGCTGCCAGATCTATTTTAGACTTGATAACATCCCACCATCGCAAGACATTTTAATCCTCCATCCTAGTACTTATTAGGGTAACAACCAAATAAGACACTGCAAAACTTTATAAGTTAAAGACTTCTTAAGAACTGATGATTTACATATTATATATTCACCAAATATTGAAGACATTTTCCATTTCCATTAATCAATGTCTCCCTGTAATTAAATCAGATGCTTGATATCATTAAAATTTAGTCAGACTTTTTTAATTCCAACATATCAGCTGTTCTGGAGCTCTTCCCATTTCAACAGCGTCAGCTAAATAATTACATTTACTCTAAAAGTACCTACTTCTGATTATGTACATAAGTAAAGCCAAATGAAAACAGTATCTCATAAGAAACCAGCATCCAGATACTCAGATAGCTCCGTTCCTAGATAAGCACAGAAAAAAATCATAGGGACAGCTAATCTACAAAAAGGAGAGGTCCAGATCAGGAATTTGAGTTTTCCTTATGTAAAAGGTTGCATTTTAACATCGCTGGACATCTCGCATGTCTCTAAAAGAGTGACCCCCAGATACCTACAACCACTATACACTGATGGAATAGGTTAAACCTGAGTTTGAGGTACACAAGCAAGGCTCCGGTGTCTGGCTGACAAATGCATTAAGACAGAGCAGCTTTGCACAGGATGTCTGTCGTGTTGGTAGGCCCCCAAATCATTTCTCAGAAGCCTTTTCAGAAAGCCATCAGGACTGTAGCTGTTACTTAAGACTTATCACAAACTCATGAGCAGGAAGGGTGTAACTTCCTTCAGTTCAAACCATACCATGCAACTAGCGACTCTAATCGCAAGTGTGCTCTCTCTATGAGTAATTACAGAGACCAACACAGTAAGGTGGCAGCCAAGTAGTCACCATCATACACTGCCAATTATTCCCCGTTTAGGACGCTAAGAAGTCAAGGTGTGACCAAAGCAGAGGGAGGGCAGTTGGCAATCCCAACCTCCAAGTCTCACGCGCACCCTGACACAGCCGAAAGCTGCTGGAGGGAGGCCCCATACTGCAGAGCGCCAAGGGAGGGTCAGCTCCCAGATTCCTAGAAAAGACCGGGGCATCCCACGGGAGTGCGCCTGGGGTGGTTTCAACATCTTCTCCTGACTCAGTCCCTCCCACAGCAGCTTGTGCCAGCACAGCCCTGATGCCAAGCACCAAAGGAGGCCACCATGAGGGATGACGCTTGATGTCACTTAAGCCCCAGCTGGCTGTCCTGCCAATAAGCAGCACAACCTCCCCAGGGCTGGAACCGGAGAGAAGAGTACTAGCGCATCGAGTGCTGGGCCAGGAAAGAGCCTACAGCAAAGTGAAGAACAGAAGTGCTAAAAGGGAGACAATATCCACTTGCTTTGAGAAAAAGCACAGCAATTTACCCGCTAGGGAGACTATAGCAGCTGGAAAAATATTTCTATTGACACTGAAGGGATCACAGCTTCATAGATTCAGCCCTCCAAGGGATGAGCGTAAAAGATCTCCACTCTGAACATTCAGGATATACTCACAGAAGAGACGAGTTAAGTGCCGCTCCACCAACATTGGTAACTCTTTGCAGACTACAAGCTCTCCAGAAAGGGAGTTGGATGTTTTTCTTAAACTCTCCTCAGTGAGAAAATGCGATAAAGCTAGAGGTTATATGCATAAGAAACAAAAGACAGTTTTTCATGGGTTCACAGACAGGAAAGGAAAAAATTATGCTGAAGCTAATTAGCTGTACAGAGACACCCTTAAGCAAAAAGAAAACACACTACGTTGCAGTTGTGACACTGGTATTAGAAACACCCGGAAGGGAGCGGGGAAAGCAAGAAAACACTTTTCTTTTGCATTCATTCAGAATTAATGGATGCTTCAGAAATCCCTTCAAATGGAGACTTCTGGGGAGGTCATAGGACGCAGAATGCCTGAAGGGTTTCAAAGTCTCCTGAAGCTGATGGAAAGTCTCCATGGGGGGCACAGCAAAGCCTTGTGCTTGCACCTGGCAGACTAACTCCTGCTTGACCTGTAAGTGAAAAATCAGTGTGTGTTTTCTGTCTCCTCAAACTGTCAAGGAAGCTAATTTGGGAACAAACTAGCAGAAAAACTGCCAACACTTTTCAATTGCAAGCCTCTGTTCTAAAGAACGGTAAACTGCCTGGGCCAGGCACCTAAAACAAAAGGCTCCATTTTTCATCATGAGGCCCTGCGTCTGTTTTCAAACAGTGATGCAAAGCATGAAAAGTTCCTGTCTCCTTTGCTCACACTGCGATTTCAAAATACACAGATCTGAACTGCTCCTGTAGGGTTATTCTTGGAATACCAGGGCCCCGGTGCTACGATCCAAGCCCATGCAATGCACGGTCTGATACAGACACGCTGATGTTCCACGCAGGACTTTTTTCCTCCATGACCTCCGTTAGGTTTCTAGGCTGTTTCACAACATAGAGCCCCCCTCAGGGCAGGAACTGTCACTCATGTCTCCACGGTATCCAACACAACCTGCTGCAGCATCTTTGCCTTCACCACTTTTAAAGGTTCTTTGAACACTTACCACCCAATTTCTACTGTGCGGTTAGCATGGCTGCTGCAAGCATCCTGCCTTGCTGCATAATCATAGAACGTAGGCTGGAAGACACCTCAAGAGGTCATCTGGTCTACCCTCTGGCTCAGAGAAGAGCTAACTTTAACTTCAGATCATCCTACAGATAAAATTGACAGATTTACTGCAGCCCTTGACAAAGCGGTAAATCTGAAATATAACTTCCTGACAAAACTAAATGACTCATGATTTTAGGGTGCAAGACTGGAATTCTCGTAAATTTAAAGAAGGGGGGCATTCAGATGCTTTCAAAAGATAACCGAATTTGGGCACACAACCATATTAAACTTTCCAACAATCCTGGTTTTCACAGAAAGAGTCATGGGAGTCTGAATGCTACCATATTACAACTTACCCTCTAGAAGAAGCTGCATTTCAATTCTATTTACAGTTCGATAACCCAAAATAAGTTAATCTCACTTGCTTGTGTATGATGCTTCCCTATCTTATTAGACCGGGGGGCTTAAATGAAGCTCCTGCTTTGAAAAGAATCAAAATCCTCACTGCTCTGAAAGTTTCTATCCATATAAGAGCACCGACAGTGACAAAATATCAGCTCCCCTGCTTTGCAGGAAGAGAGCCATGATACACTAATAAAACAATTTTCACCAGCAATAACACAATTTTTTGTGAAGAACCAGTCACACCACACAGCTACAAATGAAGCTTACATGGCCAAGACAAGCAACTGTCCTGGCTTGCCACTTGTTCATTTTACCATAGCAGCAGAAATCAATAAATGTCTTGCTTCAAATTTCAGCATTATTCCCCGGTTTAAGAGGCTACTAGAAAGTAGGTTGGTTTCAATTCCAGGATAATGCAAGTTTCAATTTGTTTTACGATCAGATTCACTGAAATGAGAAGTATTCAGGGAAAATATGAGACACAACGATCAGAAGGAAAACAAAAGGGAGAACCGAACTAAGAGCCACCCATGTAGCAGGTCATATTGACACTCAAGACTCAACGCTGGAAAAAAGGTAACTGCTCTTTGTTATTATATGCAATAGCAACAGCAAACAGTTTCCGAGAGCTTTCGGACTTAATCACAGGCTCGCAGCTTTTTCAGCATCCGTAGCCACTGCTGTACGGAAAAGGAAATAAAATGCGTTATTGCAAGTAAATCTGTTATTACCTATGACCTATTTATAGACGGCTTCCTCCACTCCCCTTCCCCACGAGGGAGGCTCTGAGCTCTGGTAGGCACAAACATAACACGGGCTGGGAGCCTGCGCTGTCACTGCCGCACTGTACGAGCCGATACGGTCTGCCTCTCGCAGTATCGAGTACTAGCGTTAACATACAGCTGCCGGTCAAGGCTGAGTTCAGCATGCCATGGAGAGACAGCTTCAAACCAGACATAGCCGCAGCTATTTCAAACTCCTTGCTGCTGATCATAGCTCCGATGAACACCTGTGGCCACTTCTCCACAAAATGCCTGATTTTAGCTAAATACATTCTGTAACCGGGGGCTGTGGTCATCCACTGGCGGCCAGCTGATGGGAGTGCTGCAGATTTGCCTCCTGTACCCTGCATGATGCTCTCTGACCAGCCTAAAGCTCCAACTGCAAGTGCTCTCCTTCCTTTTTATCTGAGATTCAGACAAGAATCACAGAGCAAGAAGCCAGTATTATTAAAAGCTACTGGGTTTAAATATAGACAATCTTATAACGACACATTTAATGGAATACTCTTGAGAGACACTGGCTCTCGGTATCATCACATTCTTACTAAGCCTACTGCTCACAGAGCTAGCTGCCTTGCAGATCGTAACACGCAAAACCCCTTCAGAGAGGATGCTGGCTTCAAACATCAGTCTTACTAAAGGCACTGACCACCTCCTACTCGACCCAAGTCTAGAATTACCTGCACATCCTTGCAAGATTGCTCTCACCTCCTCTTCCCTGGCCACAGCTACCATTCCTAGATAAGAAACGGATTAAGAGAACAAGACAATTTTTATACAGCCTAGTATGTCAAGAACGGCTTATAAGAAAGCTTCACGGTTGCATATTGTAAGGGTCCATCCACACAAGGAGATGCAAACCTTACCTGGAGAAGCACATCAGGGCTACAACACCTCCACCTCACCGCACCAGAACACACCAAGGTAAAACGGCACGCAGCAATCACCAAAAACGTTTTAATCAACACCTATCTGCAGAAATATTTTCTTACCTTCACCTGCTGCAGCTAGGACTGGGCTTGACTACATCTAGTTATCCAGACACCTCCATGTGCAAGTGACTTCATAACACGTGCTGCTCTGAGCAGGAAAAACCTCACACACATAGAAGTGGTTTCTCCAAGCCTTGGAGCTCAGATCACAAGGTTATTTCAATAACAAATCCCACCTTCTAGCCCACCGCTTGTCTGCGTGTGGGACCACAGTGAGAAGCTGGGAATGAGATGGGCATCGCGGGATCACGGGAAATCCAGCTGCCTCAGCTCCTGAGCCGGTCTCTGTTTTCCTGACAGTACTGTTCATTCCCAGAGCCAGAGGCGCAGAGCCAGGCTCTCTACTGAGTCTCTGCACCATTCATTACGAGTTATAAACAACTCATACAACAACTCAGTATGGGCCGAAACCAGTCACAGGAAATTAAAAAAGATAAGCCAAAACAGTGATATTATTACCGCCTTTTAAAAATAAAAAAATAAACAGAAGAGAAAGTAAGCATCCCTTACACACCAGTCTAGAATCATGACTCTGTGGCTTGCTGTATGTTGCAGAATGGCAAACACTAACATTTGCTGAAGTCACCACTGGAACAGAATTGCATACTTTAATTTTATTTTGTTAGTAAACATGAAAATGCAATACCTGTATAAGCGGACTAAACACATCTTGAGAAGGCACTATCTCCGCACAGCATTACTTATAATAAATCTAGTTCATAAGTAACAGGTCAGATTAGACAGCACAGCAGGGAGACGAAATGGAGGCTTAATGTCACCTTTACATCGTCCAAATTAGAGCAGCCACCCGCAGCTGCTGTTAGAGCAGTAAGAGCCCTAAGCACTCCACACTGCCAGCCCTCCTTGTCTATAACCTTGAGAGCTTTTACACAGAGAAGATTCCTCCAGGCACAGTCATAACCCCCAGGTGCAATAGCGATATAAAAGCGAGCAGTGGCAGAAGCCATGAAACCAGGCCTGTAAGGCTTTACTAGAGGTTACGAAACGCAGCTGTTGCACATTACCAGCAATTTGGTTAACTACAGCTAAAACAACTTCTAAGGAGAGATCACTGTAGTGTTTAGAACAGCAGAGCACCCTTTACTAGGCAACGCCTACGCTATCTGCTCAGCGCTAGCAGCAGCGGGGACTGGATCCTGCCTTAAATATTTCCATAATAGTTGATACTGAAGTAACGTATTAGTGCTGCCAACCTACAGAAGCTCACTGAAGCCGTCTTCAGAAGACCATACTGGCTACATTTCAAAGGCAAGACCTGACGGTTCTTTGACAATACCCAGTATTTGAAGCTTATATATTACTATTTACAACAGTCTGCCCAGCCTGAATCATTAGAGGAATTTACAAGTCAAGCACGCTGTCTGGTAATGTCCTCCAAATTCTAAACATAACTAAGTCAACCATCGTGGTTGTATAATTTAGATCCCTAATTCAGGCGCGGGTGTTTTCATAGAGCTGTTAATTGGTGGGGAGGAAGAAGGGGAGAATTGATGTTTGAGTTTTCCAGTTTAATGACTGTTGGGATTTAACAACTTCCCTATGATTTCTGCAACATGTCATACTACTGCGCGATGCAAGGCCAGTGACAAAATGATGCTAACACATCTGCTTAATTGTTCCAACAAAAATAACCTGCCAGCAACCTGTCTGCACTGCAGATTTTGATACTGCTACCACAGGTGCGGATGAGATAGTGTGAGCAATGTTGGACACACTCCGCAAAGTATTTGCTGGTGACAGTCAGCATTGAGATAGACTGGATTAAGACAAAGACAGGCATGGAGAACAAAATCACGCATCAAGGTCTGGGATGAAGCAGAAGTGAGAAATACTCAATGCCTCTATCAGCACATGGAGGGAACCCTCCATTCTTTCACAGACTACACATGCCCTACAAGCTACAGTTTCTTTCTTTACCTCTAAAAATTTGGGGGACTGATATTACTTCCTGGCCCCGTAAACTGGAAGAGTGTACTAAATGCAGGATTATGAACTTCATAGATTTCTGCTTAGACATATGGCATGGGACAATAGCATCCATGGAAACCTGCAGAAAGTAAATGCTGAGGCTTACTCTTGGGAGTGCAGCTCTAACATCAGTTTGCAATCACCAGACCTTGCACCGTTCTCTCCGAGGTTAACACAAAGGGTAAAATCCTGATGCGTTGGCTCTAAAACAAAACTGATTGCAGAGCAGGCTTTTAATAAATTTCCTCTGTGGAAGCATAACACTTCTGAACGTGAAACCTGGGTGAGCATTTCATGCTCTACACATCATTGTCCTGTGCAATCTCTAGATCATTTAACTGGGGTATGGTTAACTAATCTTGAGGAAATAAACCCTGCAAAATGGCTGCAGCTACACACAAGATTAGTCCAACAAAACAGGACCAGTTTAGCCGGGATACACTTAGCTCATACTAGAGGATGCAAGCACCGTTTAATAAAAGAGCACGGATCAATGGACCAGGCATGGAAACGAGCACATTCCACTCCTGACAATTCCCATCAATCTGCTGGGTGGTCCTGGATGTGTCTGTTAGGCTCTTTCTTCCTTGCATTGATAAGGAAAAGGGAGGAACAATGACACTTAATTGCTGTACTAAGCTTTAGATCCAAGACTAGATTGTACTATTGTTCAGACATCAGGTGCTGAAGAATCTGCAGAACTTCATAAACAATGCACAGGCGTGGCAGCAGAAGGAAGGCCCTGCTTTTCAACCCAGAAATCGCTAAGGACAACTTTAGCAGATAAGCAAAGTTATTCAAAAGAAATCTAAAAATACTTGAAAGTTAAGTCAGCTTTTCTGGAAACAGATGAGGAAGTCCCAGCCACACGACCATCTCTAACAGCCAAACCAATGAGGTTATAAGTTGTTTTCCTTTAACGAGGTCATGCTAGAAATCAAAAGCAGAACTTTTTGAGGGGGTCACTTCGAGAAAATTAAAATGTGATGAATATTCACAGACAACATTCCTGGCAACTGGAGATTTTGCTCAGCAGATCAAAGGGGCTTTTTCCTGAATTACCCCAAGCAACGCCAATTCAGAAGCAGAGGTTTCCAACTACAGGACACTGAGCTCGCAGAACAGTTCCAGAGAGCCAGGAAAGAAGCAGAAGCCTCACCTCGTATGTCCACAGCATGTCAAGAGCCCACACAGCAGATATTTACAGAAAAGCCAATGAGATTTATTAAGAATTACTTTTAAATAATAGTATTTTTAAATACCACAGATGCAATCATTCACAACCTCCTTAGATGAAAACACATAAAACCCAAGAAATTACAGGTTTCTCCCCCCACGTTCTCTCTCACTCTCGGTGTAAAATACTGACTCAAGAAACCACCCTGGCAAACTGCTCTGACACTGGAGAACGAGCACACAATAAGGAAAACTCAGCAGCAGCAGAGCTCCCGGCCTGACGCATGTCACCCAAGGAGAAGCAACTCGAATATGCCGCTGCACTAACACAGCCGCCTGTCAGTCAAACGAGACCCAGTCCACCTCCACCCCCGAAGAGCTGTGGTCTGTTTTTAGCCATTGAAGAAGGACAGTGACATTTATTTGACCGTCACAAGCCTGCTGCAGACCGGCTGCTACGTTTTGAACCAGCATCCTCCAGTTAGAACAATGGCCCTGAAGGGGAACATATCGTAGGGCTGAAAGCGCCTCGTCGCAAGCGGGGCAAAAATCAAAGCAGAACAAATCAGAGGTGTGCAATTCGGTACTTACGAATACGAAGCCTTTGTAACAGCTGAATAGAGGGGCAGACGGCAGCTTAGTAGGTTAGGGGACTGGACAGGCGATTAAGTCTGTGAATGGCTATATATTTCCAAACATACACAGCTTTCACTCGACATAATTAGGATAATTGGACTGATCATTCTGTATCAAACAGAAAAAGCAAAAACCAACCATACCAACGACTAAAGAGGCATTTCTAAAACACACACAAAAAGCCTCCGAACTAAGCAACTCCCAAGAGTTTCTCAAGATATTCCGGAGCAGCGGGACTGCGAAGGGCCCACGACGGGCGCGGTGAGTTGCAGGGACCCCGTCAGTTCAGTCACGTCGTTCTTCTCGACTGCCCCTGACAGCCCGAGCAGCGGGCCCTCGGCTCCCGGAGCCAGGCGGCACCGGGCAAACGCCGCCGTTACCGCGGGCTTCCTACGGGACCGAGCGGGGCCAACGTCCCGCCGAGGGCGGCTGCTGACTCGAAGGGGATCCGCCGTAAGCAACATTACTTGGAAATTCCGCGCTGGGTTTTAGAGCTAGAGAGCCGCGAGGTAGCTTCTAACTTTTACCACCTAATTCCACCAAAAAGACTCTGAACAAAGAGGGGAGGGGGAAAAATAAAAAAAAAGAAGAAGAAACAGAGCCACGGACGTGAGCGCTGGACTAAGCCGAGCAACTCAAGCCCCAGCGGTGTCGGCCAGGCGCTCCCCGGGGCCGCCCCGCGCCTCCCCTTGCCGCCGGGCGCCTCCTCGCCGCTCG
>VXAL01001166.1:182826-202789 GCA_013399475.1 Chauna torquata | reverse complement strand
GGGCCGCCTCCACGTGTCGGGCCCGGCCCCGCTTCGTATTTCGCGCCCCTTTGTGTCTGCGTCGTGCGCTCCGGTACCGCGCCCCCCCCGGTCACCTGCGGCACCCGGCCCCGCGGCCCCGGGGCTGGCAGCGAGCCCCTCCGGCTGAGCGCCGCCTGGCCGAGGGAGAGAGCCCCGGGAAGGGGAGGCTGGGCTGCAGCCCGCCCGAAACGGCTCCGGCTGGGGAGCCGCTGATCCAGTGTAGGAAATTTCCTCTTCTCCCCCGGGGTTAGTTTTTGCGCGAGCATTTTGGGCTCCTTTCAGAAAAGTTAATGTGGTGGAGAAATTAAATGCCTACCTTATTTAGGAAGGTATTTGTTTAGGAGATAAGCTCGACCCTGACCCCCCCTCTTCCTCCAAACAAAACACAAACACCTATTTTCTACCTCGAAAATGTTAATTAATTTTCCAGAAAATGATTGCATTCTACCCTCATTTTCCGAATACTCCAGTGGTTGCCATTGCTACATGCCGGCTATAACACAATCCACAGCTTCCCCGGCTCAGCAGTTCTGAAATCTTTGGGTAGCTTTCTCCTTTCTGGGGAAGTTGAAAATAAATGAGTGTCTTTTGTTATTTTGTTGTGGTCTGTGTCTGCTTTGTTCAACCCCACAAGGGATTTAAATGCTTTGTTGGGACATTACGAAGAATGGGTCCGCCTTCGTATTTGCTTTGGTTTTATTTTTAGTCGGTTTATTTTTTCCTATAAATCTAGGCGTTGAATTGAATCTAGGGAAAACAATGACAGCGTTTAGTAAGAGCGAAAAAGTCAGGTTATATGAACGCATGGAGGTGGTTGAGTGATATTTATTTAATTTCCCATGTTTTTACTTTTAATGATAACTCTTATTTGATTTTTTTTTCTGCCAGGATTGTGGGTTGGAGGTTTTCTTCGTGATGCTGCAAAGCGGTGGTGTGATTTTTGGCTTGAATGCAGTTTGTTGTAGCTACTTGTTCTCTGGGCTATGTATCTGTCTCTGCTTCTTCTACTGTTACTATTCTTGATGTTTGTTGACTTTGTCTTGGATGAGTGTGTCCTTAAAATGTAAGGAAATCTGTGGTTTATTTATTTAACTAAAGCCAGACCAGTTTTAAGGTGAACACATTAGAAATGAAGGCATATCTAATACAGAAACATCTAATTGGCATCTTAGCTAACTGGAGTATTAATTAAACTTGTTTACAGACTAGTTGAAATAAAGTTTCTGTAATTGTTTTTGTAAATGGATAATTAGTGCTCCGACTTGGTAACTCTAGGTACGAATATTACATCCATTCTTGTCATAATTATGAACTGAATGCAGTGAGGAGAAGATTGTAAAAAGAGGGAAATGCATGCATAGGCATGGGAGCTTAGCCTCTGTTCCCCCTATTTTTTCTGATATGAGGTTTTTATAGTAGAGAAGCATCACCAATATATAAGCTCGAGCTGATGAAGTTCTCATACTCTCCCAGGCAGCACGCACACCAGTGGTTGAGTTTGGAGAAGTTAAACTACTCGTGTGTACCCGACTATAATACATGAAGTGTACCATGTCTTTGGTAGTGTCATAGTTTACTTGCTGAAGATTCAAACAGTGCTTTTCATTTTAAGGCAGTGTAAGGATGCTGTATAAAGGTCATTTTGCTGTAAGAAAAGAGGAGAAACAGAACCATAGAAACATGGTGTGGCTACTGTAAGAGTTCCTTTCCTTTCTGTGCCAGAATGCTCTAAGTGGACTGTGGGGTTTTGCAGGCACTGCTCACCCAGATTGCTCCTTGTAACTTTCTAATCCCTGAATCATTGCTATTGTATCAGACCACCACATAAAGAAATCCCCAGGAAAGGCCAAGTCTGTGTAATCCACAGAGTGAAGCAACAAGGTGATGCTGGTCAGTGTTAACATAACAAACTTATGTTTAATTTTCAGTTTGCTTGTGTGCTATTCTGTGACTTCTACACAAAAACTACTCATTTTCACCACCTTCCTAAGTGCCAGCAGCTGTACAAGATTTCTGTATATCAGCTCCTGCAGTTAGTTTTCTGATTAATTAAGAAAATGTCATCTGCTGAAAGTAATAATAGCCCTCACATGAAAAGAAAACAATGTGTTCACAGAATTAGGGCTTTGTGCTATGCTCAAATAGCACTCACAAGAAAACTTTTTTCCCCCCTAAATAAAAATGTATAGCTTAAAATGGTATAATGTCAAAACTTAAGTTTAAACTACTCATTTGCCCCAAAAGTACTGGGCTGATTGACAGTAATTTAGTTGGGATTATCTTTTAACTGTTAATTTGGTATTTCATTACAACCTGGGTGTTTCAGCCCAGAGCTTAATTGACAAACTGACTGGATTCTATTTTATATGCATCAGTGAACAGGAAAAATAGAGAGCAGCTGGGAAAGTATTGTCTGTCATTTGGTTTCCGGTTTGGACCTAAAATATGCATTCTCTATATTTTTCTTTAAGTGATATTGGAGTTCTCTGGGGAGAAAAGGAAAATGGGGGGTGTTTCGAGAGAATATGAGGTGCCAATGCCATTGTAATTGATTTTGAATTTTTTTACTTCCTTATTCAAACAGATTTTACTTTTGAGTATGTGCAAAGAGAAGCTCTCAGAGTTCCCCTTATCTTCAGAAATAAAGATGGACTGGGAATTAAGTAAGTTACAACCAAATCTTAATGATTAATAAATGCTTTTATAAAGTAATCGTTATACTTTGCACTTGTATATGATAGTTCTTTTGTTGATCTCAAAAGGTATTACAGTTAGTAAGACTGTCAGCCCCTTTGAGAAGGGGAATGATTATTTTTCCACCTATAAACGAGCAGATAATGAGTTCTATAAAAGTTACGTGCATCCGGGGTGGTTCTATACAATCAAAAATAAGCCAGTGATAAAAGTTAGGAATAAAATTCAACTGTTCTTGCTTGCATTCCATGCTGTAATGACAGAACAACCTCCCTTCAATTTTTGACTTCTCAATTGTTTTCTGCGTTACAGGTGGAAAGTCTAATGATGCTTGTCTTTCTCCATTATAGTTGTATCTCTTCAGAATGTTGCTGCTTTATAAATATATAATAATGTCTCATAAAATGTAGTATTAGAGTCTTTTTCAGGTTGCATTTTGTTAATATCCAGTCATAAAGGATTTGGTATTTAATAAATCCTGCAAGTTTTTTCATAAAAGTGACGGTGCCTAAGAGAGAAATACTAAAACGATACACTTCACCAGTCTCACAGTCTGTAGCACCTAGATAAATGTCCTTTGATACTTCTGGAAATTTTGACTGTGTAACTGATCGTATCTGAAGGATAGAAGATTAATTTTGTGAAAGAACAATTAATCCACTCAGTTTCAGCTGGAACTCCTCAAAGTTTAGTGAACTGAGTCCTAATTATTGAGTAACTGGGTGTTAACAAAATCAAGCCACCTCAATGCAGCTTAAGGAGAGGGAGTAATAGACTTTGTGGTATATGAAAAGTATATGTCCTTTCTCTATAAGAGAAAATAGGACCCACTGTGATGCTTCTCCTGCTGTAATAAAACAGTTTTATATGTTGAACTCCGCACAAGGAGTGTTTAATAGGTACTCAGTAATTACGGGAAAGGTTATTTTGTTGTAGCATGATGTTACGTGGGAATATTTTTTCTTTGGTTATTAAGCCCAGCTATTTCTCTGCTTAGTATTGGATGCTCAGTCTAGTTTCTTGTTTAAAAAAAAATAATGCACACATTAAGATACCATCTTTTTATTTGTTTGTTTCCCTCCTGGAACGGCTTTTCCTGCTGTGTTAAGAGCCTCTGTTTTTCTGACCCTCCTTTTGGCTTCTCTGCTCAACTTGGCAGTGCTTTTGTTGTTGTTGTTGAAGGTTATTGCCTCTTTGTTCAGTATACTTCTTCCCACGATGTTTCTCTTGGAGGAGTAACCTGAAGGACATATCAGCTGTGGAAAATCATATCTGAGATAAGTGGTCTCTCTATATGCATTGGTTTTAGCCTGCTGCTCCTGAAGGATAGGTGGTAAAAGCTTCAAGAATTTCTTTTGGAAGAAGCCATCAGCTCGCCTCTGAAACTAGGGAATGTTTAGAAACCAGAGATAGTGTGACTTGTTCTCAGGTCAGGTCTCCGCAATGAATGCACTGGCTCTGGTACCTCACAGGCAAGCTTTGTCCCAGCGCTGGCCTACCCGTTGATGTGTCCCTCTTAGTATCTGTGGCTGCAGGGACTCTGAAGCTGAAGGACATGCAAAAGAGATGTTAAGCACCATCTGTGAGCCATAGTTTTCTATTAGCCTCAGATCAAGCACCTGTTCTTTGTTTGAGCTTGAGTGAAGCCACAGGGTCATTGGATGCACTTTCCTTTTTGCTCAGGATGCTGTCTGCATCTTGAGAGTGGCTGGGGAAAACTTGTGGACCTGGAAGTGAGCAAAATATGGGCTTTCTCAAGCAGCTACTATCAGATGTTGTAGCAGCTAGGTGGTCTTCCTGGGTATGAGGAAGTTCACGAATTCCCCACAGTAAAACAAGAAAGATGGGGAGATGTTTCAGCTCCTGCTCTGCCAACAGTACCTATTTGGCTAGTGCTCCGTCAGTGGAAAAGTGTGGAAGTGAGAGCTCATGTTTGTGTCCATGACATTACTTACTGGGCTTCAGTTCCTCAGCTGCAAACACTAATGTGTGATCAGAGGTGCGTGATGAGCACCGCAGCCTGGGACCAGGTGTTTCCCATGGCTGCCTGCAGCAGCCGGTGGTGCCTCCAGAGCTCAGGCTGCCTCATGCCCTGTAAACGTTGAAGATCCTTTATGAAGATATCTTGTTTCTTGGTGTCTGTAACAACAAGATGTAATATCTGTTTCTTCTTGATAGCTCTTCATTCTGTAATGAGGCAATTTCACCTCAGACATTTCAACATTCAAGTCTCAGCTCGCACGTCATCATTGGCTTCCCTGTTGTTTCTGTGCCCAAGATCTGGATAGCTGCCACCTGGTACTCCCCTCCACATACGGCTGGCTGTGTGCTTTCACTGAAGCCTCCTAGCCTGACTCTGACTTTTGGAGAGTGGTCTTTGGTCTTCCTTGATGTAGGGGTTCAGAGACTCCTCAAGCTAATCAGGTCTTGTAATCAGGTTTTTGTTTCACATATTGGCTTATTTTTCTTCAAGATGTGTTGTTTTTAGATGTGTTCAAGGTCAGCCTTCCTGTACCTCTTCCTGGAAGTCATCGGGAGTTTTTATTAAGACCTTGAAGAAGTGAGGGCTTGGATTGTGCACTTGTCCCTTGTGTGGTTGTACACAATGTGTACGGACAGGCCAGGTTACAGGTGCATTTTGTTGAGGCCCAAAAATGACCTTCCTCAAATGCTTATGTGCATGCACATACACGGCATGAATGTCCGTTTAGATGAACAATCGTCAAAGGAGACCACTGAAAATAAGCTACCTTTCTTTGTAAGTATTTTCAAAGCAGTTTTCATAGCAGTTTTAGAACATGGATTGGCGGTGAAGAAGTAACAGGACCGAGTGCAGCATCACTCCTCATTTTCAGTTGGAGTTTTGCAGATCTGGCAGTTAAAATAATGCATCTTTTGTCTTCTGAACTGAATTGTGAGAAAAGGCAAGAGCAATAAATACTAATCCACAGTAAGAGTTTTGGAGTCGCTTTCCTGACTCTGTCACAGGCTAATGCCTTGGATGGTGAAGGAGAATAAGTGCTTCGGTTTGCTGTGATGAGCTTAAAATAGCCTCAGCAGCCAGGGTTGACTAGGCAGCGTTTGTTTCCTACCAACTGCGGGTATCATTCTAATACTATAGCTGGAGTTCGCCACTGGAGGAGAAAGAGTAAAAACACTGAAGTTTTTTTAAGGATACCTTTGATCAATTAGTGTGCCAACAAAAGTAAGAGCAAATTTATCTGATGCATGAGCTTTGGATGGTTCCTGCATGGAATCAGTGGAATCCCCATTTCACAGTCAGTTGGGCGAATTGGTTTTATATTTCCATTCTCTTCTGAATCATTGACTACTGGTTCCTCTGGGGGATTAAAATGTTAGAATTTGTACATCAGTAATCTCATAGAAGACATTTCACATTTTTTTTACTGAAATGAGCATGAATTATTAGTCTGAAGTGATGTTGTAAAGGAATTTCACGCACTTGGGTATAAATGGTACTAAAGTGAGAGAAGGTTGGAAACAAGATTTATGTATATTTTAAATGAGAGAAGTGAAATGCATGAGCAGCCTTTCCTATTTGACAATCTGCAGGATAACATGATTTAATTTTATTTACGGTTCCACTTACATGTATCTATCAAGGATAGCTGACATGCAATATATACCTTCTGTGGATGTGTAGATATATAAATGCCATGTGCATTGTATTCCAGCGAGATCAAAATAGCAGTGACACCTTCCTGAATAACTGCTCTGAAACCCTTAGTCTCATTATCCTGACATTAGCTGCTTGAAATAATGAGTGTCATAGTCTGCTGTCTTCCATCACTAGAGCGAGACTGGACAGTTCGCCTTTGGATTCGAGTCATTTGCTGATGAAACTCGGGAACCTTACATTCTACTTCAGGCTCTGGAGGAAATCGTGCTTTAGTGGGTCTTTTCTAGCAATACTGTCTGTCGTCCAGAGAAGGCTGCGTTTATCATATATGGTAGATTAGGTGATCCATATATGTGTAGGGCAACTTTCGAGATGCAGTGATCTATAAAATATATAAGACGATTTTTACACTTCCGATGTTTTGAATAGCTGATGATATGTGCTTCCACTTGTTTGCTGTTAAGCGCTCAGCTTGCATGTCTGTGGCTGGCAGATGTACAAAGTGTAGCTGAACAGTTTGGTTACTGTGACTGGAGGTACTCTGAAATGGCAAGAAATAAGATGAATGAGGAAGAATTATAATGAAACTTTGAAAATTGCTTTCCTGTATATTTCTGACTGTTGTGAGCTGTTACTTACGTGGCTAGAGGCAGAAAGGTCCACCTGTGAGCTATTAGCAGAAGGTAATCTGTGTTTCTCAGAGGGTTGTTTGGCTGTTTCCATTATTGTAACTTGAAGTGAGAAAGCTGTTTGGAAAGATGTTGTCTCTTGTCTGAACAGTGCTCATCTTGTGTTGTATTGTGGTTAATCAGAGGTGTGCTAGCCAGAGCTCCTCCTAGATAGGACTTGAACAGGAGACTTTCTAGCAAACAGTCAAACTCTTAATAAAATGCAAGTTTGCACCAGTGCACACTAAGGTGTTGGCACTTCTGTTTTGTTTGAGGTAACATGATTTGTGTGTAACAATGCTGAAAGTCTTCTCAAGTGCAGTCAAGTAGAAATCTCAAGGATTCTGTGTGTGTGTGTGTGCGCGCACGCATGTGTAAATGGAGAGTGGGTAATTCTGTTTCTGAACCTCAAGGCTTAACTTCTCCCACACCTTCAGGTAGGTATAATTGTTGCTGGCTGCCTTAAGTTGGTGGGTCGTTTGCCATGTTACATTGTTTTACCCCCAAAATGGGTATATTTTGGTGTAAAGTCAAGGCACCCTGCTATACTACTCTTCACGCTTTTTTTCCTTACGATGTGAAATCTTTGGAAGCGTTTACAGGCTTTTTACATAAGATGCATTTGCCTGAACATTGCATAACAGTGAGAAGAAAATATCTGCTCAGTTCTTTTGCCTTGTTGGTGTTTTGGATTCATGCACAGAAAAACAAATCAGCTAGCACTTACTGATTAGTATAAGACTGGTGACATTCAAAGAAATTAATTTTTTGCTGTCATAGAGCAGTAGCAAACCAGCCCTAATTGTGTAAGAGTGAGCATGGCAGTTATGCTGAGTGGGGCTGGAGATGAAGTAGTACAGTAATTTTACAGTCTCAGCAGCCAGCAGAATGGGTTTGAATTAAAGCTGGACCTCCCAAGGTAACCCAGCTACAAAATGGGTTCTTGTACTTGAAACCTGCTGTGTTCAAGCCTGAAATTCTTCCCTTGGTGTACTCTTTCTCTAATGTAAAATACATCCCAAGATTGCAGAGGAAAAAACAAGGATATGCCAGGTGTGCTCTCCAAAGAGCTAAACATGAAGCTTTATTGTTAGGGAGGATTGTATTCTTCCAGTATAAGTAAAGTTTAGTCAGCTGCTGCTGGAGCTCTTGGAAAGACTGGATTTGCTAGTATGCATCTGGGATAGGATTGTTCTCTATTGTGGTGGTTGATTTTTTTTTTTTTATTTTAATTTCTGCATATGTGAAAAAGATTGCCCATCTATGCATCTCATGTAAAATAAGGGCAAGTTCTGGCATTTGGACATAAGCCTGGCATATTCTTATTGCCCCTAAATAGTTCCTACTTCCTCTACTTCTTACT
This sequence comes from Chauna torquata, assembly GCA_013399475.1. Lineage (NCBI taxonomy): Eukaryota > Metazoa > Chordata > Aves > Anseriformes > Anhimidae > Chauna > Chauna torquata. The sequence goes on along the minus strand of VXAL01001166.1, from coordinate 194,403 downwards.
TCCTAGTGCTTGGATAAAAAGATGAGCTCTGAGTGAACCCTGAGGGTCAGTAGATTCAGGCTGTTCCTTTCTGGTGAGGGAGTGAATTCCAAAGCTGTGGGGCCCTCGCAGCTAAATGCAAAGATGTGAGGGTTGGCGGAGACCTAACAAAAGATACTGTCCAGCCTCCGCATCCCACCAGAGGAAGGTGATAAGGGTAAAAGTAAGCGACCAAATAAGATTTGGCAAATAGTTCAAGATGCATGCGTGACACTAAGTGTATTTTTTTTAACTTTACCTTTCCGTGTTTTCTTAATAGTAAAAACTCTAAAAGTTTGCATATAGGCTGTGTACTTCTGATTTTTAACTGAATTGTCAAAAGCGCTTTATACCAGAAGCAAGCTGTTTATCTTCCACGCATGGCAGTGGGGCAGAGCACCTGGCTGGCAGTTCCTGCAGGGCTGTTTTTCATTACAACTCCTTCCTCTGTTTTTATGCTATGTGAAGTGTGAAATACTCTCATTAAGATGAAGTCAATCAACTTTAAAACCCCACTACTGTTTTTGTTTTCTTTTTCCATCCAGTCTGTGGGTTGCAGAATTCTGTCTCCTGACACTTAAAATTCACTCACTTGATGTACATCAAACCCTAAGACATTGTCTGTGTTAGTGATCTCATAAATGCATCAACATCAGTGAGCCAACTATGCTTCCATTTAATTTAGCTCTGCATTAACCTGCATTGAATCAAGCAACAACTTCTCTACCCACCAAATACAGCTGGGTTGTCTTCTGCCAGGTGAGGAGGTTTGGAATAGTCCTTAAAACAAAGGGGCTTTAATTCATTTTTTTTTCAATACTTCTCCAAGCTGTGAATCCAACCTATGATGATGTGACTTTGAACAAGTTGGTTTACCCTTCTACGCCTCAGTTTGTGTCCACTGGCAAATTTGGGGAATACACGTGAGGCGCGGTGAGTTGCCTAGCAGAAATGAGCTATAAAGGTTTTGGATTTCACTGAAATCACCACCAACCCCTTCCCTTTCGTCCCACTCTAATGCTGCTAGAGAGTGCTTCAAAAGACGACTCTTCTTGTTCATTATGAGTACAGAAACTTTTGTATGCTTACCAATGCAAGGACACTGCGTGCCATTAAAACTTGCACTGTCCACGCTTCAGAGAGGCCTTGCTTGATTCCACCAACTGCATGATGGACAAAGAGCACTACACATTTATTTCTCTTTTATTGTGGTAAAGAAAGTGTACCCATACTTATCCTGACAGTATTTAACATTGCTTTCTTTGCTAATTACAGAATGCCTGACCCGGATTTCACCGTCAGAGATGTGAAGCTATTAGTGGGTAAGTTATTTTGAATGCATCGGATTAACTCTATACAGAACAGAATTGCTTTGAAATACTTGTCCAGTTGTGTTTGTGGACATTTGTGATAACTCTCAGAATGTGGGAGAAGGCATGGAGAAGCAATTTGTAAATTAAAAAGGCTGGGGGAAACCCTAATTAGTAGTTGTGCTGACCAGGCTCTGATCTCATGCTGGATAATTGGCCATTTGAAGGAGAGTGAATGCCTTTGCTCTTAACAGGTGTCCTACATACACTTCTGTGATCTTGGAAAGCAGCAGTTCCATTGATCAAGTTCCTTTTTTTTAATCTGGTGTAGAGCATCTGTTTGTGAAAGGTATGGTTGGAGCCCTATCACCTTTTGCTTGTGCTCTCCTCAGACTTTATCAGTGTCAGACCAGGTCAGTGTGTGGAGGAAAGGTTGCTAAGAGAGACTAAGCACAAAGCTTTGCAAACTGCCTGTCTTTGATAAGACACAAAACAGAGGAGTGGTGACTGCAGTCATCAAATGTTTCCTAGCAATTTTGGCAAAAGAAAAAAATTTAAGGAAAGCTACATTTTGAGTAGGAGATTGCACGGTATGTTTCTTTGAAATCTCCTTTTACTTAAGATGGATGTGTTGTTTACGCTTTCTCTGAAATCATTACTGAGAAGTGATGCTGCACTCTAAGTCATCGCTGTGGAGCTAGCTGAGCTCTGGGTTTCTTAGCTGCAGTCCTTCAGAGACGTTTAACTGCATTCCTGTTACCTAGAATTTGTTGTTATTTACCTGCATTGTGACAGGAGTTAATCTTTTAAATTAGTCCAATTGCTGCATTCTGAAAGAAGAATTTTTGAAAATTCCTCCTGAGTTTAATAACCAATAGGGTTATCAAGTCTGGGAAAGCTGTAGTTAAGAAAAACAAAGGAGAGGAACTTGTGCCGCATTTCTGTTAGTTGGGGTTATCTCTGGAAGAAAGGTTATCTTTGATAACCTTCCTTCACAAACAAGACTTGGCAATGTTGCTTAATTTATGATCATTTATAAGGTCTGGAAAAAACCTCTTTGGGAGAAAACATTAAAGAAGTGGTGTGGGAAGTGCTACTTAGTAGCATTTCTGTTCATCTATCTGCGGTTAAATTAGGAAATAACATGAGGGTATCGTAAGTCCCAACTCCTAAGGATTTCCTAAATACCTGCATGTGCACGTTTGTAGGCACCGAATCTCCCTCTCTGCTGTGGAGAAGCCTAGTGCATGGGCCTTGTTTGCAATTTTCTGTGAGTTTGCTCCATAGCTGATAAACTGCCATTTCTGTTTCTGAAACTGCTGGAGTTGAGACTCTGACACGGAGGTGTTTTGGAACAGCATAGCGTTGCATAACAACACTGTTTTTCCTGTATAACAGTCAAAGTGTGGGAGTTGCGTTTCCTCAAGATTGATGTCCCCTGAAATATTAGGAGGTGGAGATTCCTGTGTACATGGCCAGCAAAATAGGAGGACGTTTATAAATAAAACTACATTTGTGAAACAATGGAGCAGAAATAACAATCATAATTAACTTTTAGATTAACTTTAATGTAAAAGTGTGCAGTTTCTCACAGCTGGTTCAGCAATCTATGTGTATGGTCTGGGCCAGATACCGCACGTCACGTCTTTTTCACTGTGTTTGGACAAACTTCCTTTGGAGTCATTGTACTGAACCTGTAACTTGGTCCAGAACATTGTCACCTGCTGTCTTTTGTATTTTTCATACAGTTGATGACTTCTGGCATCACAAGTGGAAACCGATTTTAAAAAGTCTAAAATATTTGGGGAATTGGGGAATTGACCTTTTAAAACAAAACAAAAACAACCACCCACACCATGGTTCTTATGGGATATTGTCTGCCACTGTGGGATTTGTGCTATAAGTAGCCGTCACATCAAGACTGAGAGCAAATGGGTGCAATTCCCATCTCCATTCCTAATTTCTGAATTACGTACTAATGACTTCAGGAAACACTGGTGAACAATCTTCATATTGCATATCGTTGATCTTTTTTCCCTAGTTTTAGCTTAATATATTTGTTACACTCACCTTCTAACGTTCAAATAAAGCAGATGAACATTCTTGTTTTATTAATATCTCCTGTGATTGTTGCTGCGTTTTTTGGCGGACTCCTCAGATCTTGTGTGGACCTCCATGTAACTGTGTTTCTGAAATGCAGGATTTTCAAAACTTTTTCAATACCTTACTGAACCTGGAAGTGGAATGATGTTTTGCAAATGCGGAGTGCTCATAGCTCTGCAGTTGAATGTGTGTGGGAGTTGATGGAGAACATAGCTTGAAAAATGTTGTGTTCAGTGTAAACCTGTTAGGTTTTTTTTAAGTGTTCATCATTATAGTATGCTGGTGCTATTTCAACCTATCATTTGTTCTCTTTTCTTCTTAGAATCAGGGTAAGTACATTTGTTATGGAACCTTTTAAAGAGATGGTGTTGGATTTTTTTCACAGCACATAAATTCCGTAGGAAGTTACTGAGCCTTTGGTCTCAAATTATTCTGAAATCTTACAACAATCACGTTATAAATAGAAGTATCAATTTCATATTTGGGCAAATATGAGTCACAAGGAAATAATGACATTTGGTAGCTGGTAGCTTAGCTTTTTAAATTTCACTTTGAAAACCCTAGGGTGTGGGAATAATAAGGAGGAAAAAAATAGAGGTTTTCTGGTTACTCTTTGTGCTTACTTGGTGTCTCAGTCTTTTTGTGTTTTTTTTTCAAATTTCAGTAGACTTCTGAAGAAATATTGCCATTGCTTGTTGGATTTTTTTTTCATTGTTTAAAAATTGAAGATACCAGCTGTTATTTAGTTTGGTAATGTTTATGACCTGTGTTAGTGTGCATGAATGTGCACCCATGTGTATGGACAAAACACTCTTCCCATACAGTAGCTTTACTTTAAAGAACAAACACTTGAAACTGCACTGTTGGAATAATGGTTATAACTAGACACCTACCTCCTATGAAAGATATCCAGCATATTCTCTAAACCTGAAACAATGGATTAATTTCAGCAGTTGGAATTTCTCATCTGTGAAATGGCTTTGAGCCAAGAATACAAAGGAAGAAGAGGAAAGGGATTACTGGCCTACTTAGGAACTTGAGACAACTCTTGAAAGAAGAAAAACGCTTTTGTAATTTAATAACAAGCTTTATAATTTCATTGTTTAAGGTGGATTTGATTGCTAGTTCTGAAGGACAGAATGTCATCGTCATCTCTTCATTAGTTAACTTAAAATTTGACAAAGAGGGTTGTTGGCCCTCTTAACGTCTCCTTAAACATCTGCCACATGTGCACTAAAAGTTTGCGTGTTATTTCTGTAGGCTCCTTATTTTCACTCTTGGCATGCCATGCTGGTGTATCGGTGGTGCTAGTAAACGCACAGGGGCTACTTAAAGAACGAGCGTGCAGCAGTAGCTAGTTAAGTATTGGGTCTTTGTTTTATTCCAAAAATCTTGCGTGCTTGCATTCGCTTTCTTTAGATCTGCATAGTATCTTGGTTTGTCTTTTTGTATCTGAGTCTCTGTGCCTTTCTTCTTTTTCATATTCTCCTACTCACTTGCTTTAAGGGCTCCTAGAATTTCAGAGAACTTATCCCCATTGTCCATTTCTATTTTGTAACTACAGCCAGTAAACCACGTGTGTCAAGGATATTCCCAGCCAGGGCTGTGGATGAGACTCTCGGATGCCGTGCTTTTTCCCTGGCTGCTAGTCATGTAAAGTCACAAAACTTTGTAGAAACTCTCCAGAAGTGTCTTTTTAAGAAAAACAACAACAAAACAACAACAACAAAAAAAACCTGTGGCAGTGGTATTAAGTTAGCAGAAGAACTGCTTTTGGGGAGTAACAGGTATGTGAATTGGTAAGTGTTGGGACAGCACAACAGATATTAATAATTTTTGTTTAGACTGACTCTGAATGACTTACCGCTCATGAAGTGCCCAGAAGAGGCAGCTGTGCAGTCTGTTTTCCAGGCTTCTCGTCAGCTTTTTCCACCAGCGATGCTTCTGGGCCACAGCTGGAGAGGTGTCTGTCATAGATGGGCAGAAGAGAAAAAGCGTATTTTTGTAGCTGTGTGTGCCTGAATCTCCAGACATACCCATGAAAATATTTTATGCCAATTGCACTAAAGACCAAGTGAGGTACACCTGCCAAGATTACCCTAAGACTGAGCAAGGAGAAAGGTAATCGTCTTGCTCAGCAAGCTGTTGGAAAGCCAGGGCTTCTGTGGTAGCAGTTCACCATCTCTAGCCTTTGCCATCCTTAGATTCAGGAACCGACTGCAATCATTCACTTTAGTCCTTGATGTCTAAAAGCCAAAGTGTTGCCTTTTTTCACTTGTTTCATTTCACTTTTATATTATTCTTTGTGGGCAACATATCATACAAAGAATGGAGCACTGAGTAGTTCTGGAAGCTATGCCCCAAGTAAAGGAGAGAAAAAGAGGAAGCATACTCATACAGTGCCTAAGTAAACCTTTGCAGTGCTGCTGGGTTCTGGAACGTGGATCACCTCATTTCTCCGTAGGCTGGGGCAGTCCCCTTTTAGATGTAGCTTTGTGTGCCAGAATATCTCTTTGCCTCCAAAGCTGAGCTTGCAATCCAGGCTAGTGGCAAAACAAGTGATTTCAAAACATGCTGAGGATTTTAAGAAAAAGAGACTTTCAGTTATTGTGATCCCTGGGCTGAAGAGGTTAAAGCTGTAACGACAGCGGTCACTTCTGTAGGAACAGCAGCATTGTTGTATAGAATTCACCATGCCCAGCCAGGCATTGTGTCAGCTGCAAGAGTGCAAGTACAGGACCTATGCTATTTGCAGGGTGGTCTAACAACTGACATAAACTCTTTGATTTTTTTTTTTTAAACTCACTAAGGGTTTATTAATAGAATTAAAAAAAAAAAAGTATGGGAGCAGCAAAGAACATGTCATCAGTCATGTATTTTGCTGTTAAAATCTGATGTAGACTGGACTGGGCCATAATGCTTTTGCGGATGGAAAATATTTGGTTCCCTTCGTTTAGTTGTTTTGTTCTCTTCACAAGCTGTGTTGAAAGGCTTTGGTGCTTCTGACTCGTATAAGGATCCAAGGAAAGTTGAAAGCAGCAAAGCTCTTACTGTGACAAAACTTGTGCATTGAGGTATGGCAGTAAAAAGCAAACGTGACAAAGCTCCTGAAAACTGTTGTGGAGAGCAATCTTCTTCTGGCCCACGGAGATGATGCACAAGGTGGGACCTAACAGATCACTTCAATATTTGATTTCTGTGATTCTGCAAACTCTTTAAAGACCTGGCTGCAGGCTTTGATCTCCGATTCCAAGCGTGAGAGGAAAACCAAGCCTCTGTACGTCCCTCTGCTTTCGTTGCTGGAGTAGCCAAAAAGATAACTATTATTGCTGGATTTTTGCCTTCTCATTTGGAACACCAAAAATCCAGGAGCTGAACCAAAAATTTCAGTTGCAGATTGAGTGTTTAAAGAAAGGCGTAAAGGTCTCTGTCTTGACTATGGGTTTATAGTCTTGGTGTCAATAGAGAAAGTTAGAGTAAAGTGCATCACTGAATGCCAGACGTTTGCAATGGAAAAGCCTTTTAAATAGAGGGGTTTGGCCCTGCGAGTCCAGCTCAGCCTTCCCTTGTGCCTGCTGACAAGCATCAGTTCTGGAGGAGTTGCTGCGTGCCCTCATACATCTGCTCATCTTTTATTCACCAGGTGAATAAGATGTTCAGGACCTCATCTCAGCTCGCTGAGTGAGCAACTGAGCTTTCTTTAGTATCAGTGGAAGAAACTAGACCTGCAGAGGAATATTTCACTGGCTGTTAATGGCTTTGTCACAGGGGAGAGCTCTGAGCAACCTTTCTGAAGTTTGGCATAACGTTTCGCTCGTCGTAGCAGTAACTGTGGTTCCGCAGTGTAACGGTGCACAGTAAATAGCGTGGCCTCCTTTTCCCGGGTGAAAACTGGGCTGAAACGTGAAACGATCTGCTCAGGTGCCAGTTCATGCGGTGCTGGAAACAGAACTTGGGGAGTCTCCGTTTCTGATTTTCCTGTAAGCTGTGAATGATGTGTCGAATGTTTGCAGCTCGATTTAATGTTGCAAGTCACGGCCTCTTCTGTGCAGAGGGCTGAGGTGGGGTGGAACAAGTTCCCTTATTATTTACTGTTAGCTGGCTGATGTAAATCACTTAAATTCGGTGGGGTCAGAAGGCATTAGTGCCCTTCTGCGTACATTACCTGTCAAGTGTATGCAACAGCCACAAGCTGCGTCAGGCTCCGTATCTTCCATCTAGCCATTCTTCTGTCAAGTACGTACGCTGCTGTAGTCCCCAGGAGCTCCAGCTAAGATGCGAATACACGCCAGGTACTTCACAGAAAGACAACCACCCACCTAACCCATACGTTTGGAAGTAGGCAATAATGAAAGGGGAATGGAGAGAAGTGGAAGGAGTATAAGCACATGTTGTAATGATTATTCTGGGTTTATGAAGTGTGATTTTTTTATTTTGTGTATATATAGCATACAAATGTACACATGTATATGTATAAAATTCAGTACTCAATCATAAGTGATGTCTTCACAGAAGTGAAAATGGTGGTGGTGACTGCAGGTTAGGTAGGTAAGGGCAGGAGGAGAGGGCAGAGACCAGCCATGTATTACATTTTTTAAATTTCTTTTGGTGCATTAGTGCAATAGTTTCCAAGCTGACTGTGCAAATGTGTTCAGCTTTTTGTTAGTAGTTACTCAGAAAAGCTGAAAGTGAACCAGATAACTCTGAGTTACTGCTTCCTAGTGGTGGTGGCTTGGTTTTTTTTTGGGTTCATTCCTCCTGCGTGTTTGTTCCCCATCTGACTGATCTGGTCTGAAAATTGTATCATGGTTGAATTCACATCAAACTACAAAGCGAGTTGAGAGGCTCATAGTGTGGTCTGCAGGCAAGTAGTGGAAATTTTGTCTTAATCAATGTACAGTTCCCCATCCTGTGAAAGAAAATTAGCCGTGCAGATACAAAGGAAGGACAAAGCAGCCACACACTGCAGTTCAGAAAACTTTCCGTCATTTCTGCTGAATAGGGACTTAGCATTGCCTTTTCTATAGAGCAACGCTCCATTTGTTTCAAGGAAGTTGTGAAACTGGAGACTGAGAGGAGTTAGGAGGGAGGCTTATTAGAGGAACTTTGTTGTAAGGAGTGGTTCCCAAAAGTAAACAGCCCGTTCAAAGGAGGTGCAAAAGTCTGCCCTCGGACTTGCATCCAAGTCTCGATGCAGACGAATGGTTCTCCCGTGTGGGGATTTGCCCCGTGAAAGGGAGCGCCGTGTTTGGGAGAGCAGAAGAGCTGAGTCGGGATCCTGTCACTAGCTGCTGCATCTACGGGAGTCTTTGATCTATTCCTGGGGTCCAAATAATGCATTTTTCAAAACGCAGTGGACTGGACTCTTGTATGGGAGAAGAGTCAACACTGGTCTTATGGGAGGGGAGGTACCTCTGTGAAATGCTTCCATTAACTGCAAGATTTCTCCTCCTGTTGCTGATGGGTTTTGCGTCTCACGGTGTGAACTGTGCCTGACTTCCTCTCTGGGTTCTGTTCTAGTTATTTTCACGTATCAGCACAATTCTGCAGCGTCCAGTTTGCAGGCTCTGAGTGGGACTGTTGGAGCGTTAACCAGAACAGAGTTAATGAAAGCATCCTTGTAGTTCTTGTGGTTTTGAAGGCCAGCATCTGTGCAGTTTTATGAAAACCAACATGTGGACTTGTTCCTCAGCTCTGTGAGGATTCAGATTGAGGGGACCCCAGGCTCTGGATGCTGCAAATCCCACCCTAGATTCATCAGGTGGCTCGGATCCACAAGAGCCGGCTCTGATAGCTGAGGGGCAGGGGCATCCAGGAGCACTTTGAAGACAGGAGATAAGGATGGGTCATTGCAGGATGAGGCTGAGCTTGGATGCTCCTCGCAAGTGTCTGTAAAATATTTGCGTCGGTGCGATTCCCTCTGATCTGAGGATCCAAAACCAAAGCTTTAAGGGAGCAGAGGTATAGACCTAGCTATAAACTTTGTCAAGAGGAAAACAAAAAACCAGAAAGCAGTGTAGGGCAAGGGCAGCGATCTACCTCAGGTGCTCTGAGGCTATTTGCAGTATTATAGCAGCATTTGTTTGAGATACAGTTTTTACAAAAACAAACAGTTCCTCCACCATATAGTTCTATGGCCAGAACGGGGTTTAAAATCTCTAACTATTTTTTCAAAACATTTCATTTTTAAAAATCAAGTTCCAAATGTCCTCCCCGTCATGCTATTGGGACCGCCAGTGTGTTTCATGCTCTGAGGCTTTTCTGTAACCAGGATGTCTGCTAAGCCAGACCTCAACCAGATCAGTAAATAAATGTTTGTAAATAAACTGAAAACAATAACTTCCAAGTGCCTCCAGGCTAGGATGGAGTCAAACCAATGGTCTGTCAACAAAGGGGTTTATATCGTGCTGTCAGTGCGAGCTGGCAGACTTCGAACCATTGCATTTCTTTTTGAATGTGAGAACAACAAAGAAGAAATATCTGGACCATTTAAAAAAAAAAAAAAAGAGCGCTGTTCTGTTGAAGCGATTCATTCCAGTTCTTGTCTGGCAGGTACCTCTTTTCCAAGTCCAGCACTGAAGAAACATTGGCTCATCCTTTTCTTTCTTTTCCCTTGAGCGACCTCTCCTGTTTTCTTTGAATCTGTCCCTCTTTGATGAGGCTGCTGTACTGTGCATAACTCATTTTGCTCCCTGATCTCATAGCAGCTTGGGAGGAAGTAGAGAGAAATCCTTCCAGGCTAGAGCAAGTGCTGTTATGATCCTCTTAGTAACTATGAACCAGTAGTGACGGAGATCAACGTCCTTGGCTGCAAGTAGTACCAGTAGGATTTGACAAGTGGGTTTTGTTTGTGTATCTTGGGATCCATTAGCTTTTTGTGGGACACGAGCAGTCACATGTGTTGGTCAGACACAGGAATGTCATTTCGGAGCTATTCCTCGCTGTGCTCCCTGCGTGCTCTGGTCTAGGAAGAATTAAGCTGCTGCCAACTGGGTGCAACTGGCAAAATCACGGAGCCGTGCTGCGTTCCCTCTTGGCCAGAGCTGAGGCTAGAAGCTAGACTTCAGAGTTTCTGAATGGATTTTTTCAAGTGAAGGTTACATTAGTGATTTTTCTGCAGTCTGAGGGCTCTACCTAATTTGTTGAAAATCAAAGAAGTTTGCAGCAGCTCGGCAGCAACCCTTTGGGACCTCCCTGGTTTCACTGGCATCCACCTCCACTAAGGTGGAGCAGTGCGTGTATGAAGTAGAAATCTCTCTGTTACGGTGGCACGTTGCAGACCTTCAGAGGCTGTCGCTTGATTTAACACGCACTGGTTTCATGCCTCTTAAATAGCGTATTATTTAAGAAGGCAGGCTCCAGCCTGTGGTACCAGACGGGGCCGTTGGGGCTGTGCTTTGGTGTCGCTGTCTGCTTCCCGCAGCCGTCGCCAGCTCCGGTGCCGGGTGCGCGTCCCTCACCCTGATGTTTGTGGAGCTGTGCTGTGAGGCAGGCAGGGAGCTGACCCTGCTTACCAAAAATTGTTTTGGCCTCATCAGCTTCTCGAACAGTTTGTGCTGTGAAACCAGAACCTGGGGCAGGGAGAGGTTAAAACTTTACCCAGCGTTTCTGACAGACTGGAAATAGAAACTTGTCCCTTGAATTCCCGTACTGTGCTCTGGTGCCAGACCACCATTTTGTCATCAAAGCCAGCGTCTAGTTTCTGCTATCGCTGGCTATTACGTGCCCTGGTATGGCGTCTCTATTCTCTGTGCTACCCATTGGCACTGCATCTAACAACATATTTTTTTGCCTTGCCAATTAAGCAAGTCTAAATTGGTGTCCTGCTCTTCTCTTCCTGCTTCTGGCGTTGCTCCCCTGTCCCCTTCCTGCATGCTGGCAAGGGCTTTGCTCTTCCTTGCAGTGGGGTGCTTCAGGAAGCTGGACTGGTAGAAACCTAACCCAGGCTTCTCCCTCCCTTGCAGAGAGGGGGAGGACTTTGGTTTATTTTTTTTCATCCTGGTTTAGCTCTTGGCATTAACTAGTGCTGGGCTAAAACACGGTGGACGTGGCTTTCAGCCTCGGTGGTGAGCTTGCACCGAGTGCCTGGTGAGTGAGCCTTGATCCACGATTAGGGCTTCTGTGCAAAAAAAAAAAAAAAAAAAAA
>VXAL01001166.1:167291-182642 GCA_013399475.1 Chauna torquata | reverse complement strand
AAAAAAAAAAAAAAAAAGACAAAAAGATAGCATCTGATGCACCCTCCTTATGGTTTTTTTTGGTTCTTAGAAATAAAAATGAAATATTGTAACGTTCGCCTATGTTTAGCATGTCCGCTGACTTGCTATTTTGGAAGTAGAACCACTTCTATTTTTAGAGTTGAGCTTCCTGTTTGATCTCTCCTTAAGTTTGTCCTTTGCCTAACACAGTAAAACTCTTTATATAAAGAAAAAAAAATATCTTAGGTAAACTGGGACAGTTTCGCTAAAAACAGTCACATGTCCGGATAGAAACAGCACTAAATCAACTTTGAATGAATGTTGTAACAAAAATTAAACCTCTCTGAAGAACGTATTCCAATGATGTCAAAACGTGAAAGGGAAATTGAACTGATGTGTTGATGTGGTCACGTCATCTCAAAGTCTGTCTTCACGTGGATTTAACATCAGTTATATATGTGGGAAAATTAACCAGAATAGCTATTTTTAGAAAAACTCCCTGCAGTCACACTGTTCTTCTGCAACAGGCATCCTCTGGCTCAGCTTACCCAAGCTAGAAGACAGCTGTCTTGTTCCAGAGCAATAGCACGCAAAATCCGAAATACTTCGTGGTAGTTATGTTCTAGTGTCATAATTTATTTACCTCAGTCCAAAATGACCTTTACCCAAAAATATGTATTAATATCAGCAAATTCTGGAAGTTTGATGTAATCACAGCCATATAGATCTTAAAGTGCTCTCTTTAAAGCTTGGACACCAGACGTGTGTTGTCGCCAAACCCTTGCCAGTACGCCTTTAAATACCGGTCTGGACCAAAGCAAAGCTGCAGGACTGCTGATGCAATTCACACGTTAATGGATAACAGGAGTGGTAGTTGAAGGTCTTTTTCCATTTCCTAATGGCCAAGCATCAGCAAATCAAGGCCATAATGTTTCTCTAAAGGGCAGATTTGGGAAGACAGAAAGGCCAAGGTAGCAGAGGCCGGTGCCACTGGAAGAGGCAGTGCTTCCCTCCTGCCTCTGGCTGCGAGACCTTTGAGGAGCCTCTGAACCGCCTCGTGTGCCCTTGTTGCTGGTGGAGCACATCACAGGAAAGCAGAGCTTGGAATTTGCAGTGTAAATGAGGCCGTAAAAACCAAACGGTCCTTTCCTTGTCGGGGTGTGGGTCCGCATCGGAGGCAGCCTTCGGACAAGTAAAAGGAGAATAGATTGCACAGATCCAGTCAGTGCTCGTTGTACCTTTTTTCTTTTTAGGAAAAGAAAGAGCTTTAGGCTTTCCTGTTGCCAGTTTAACATCTTAGTTAAAGAAATAATTTGATTTCTGTAGGATTTTTAATATGCAAAGATGCTCTTGATAATGTAGAATAAAATGATACTGCTATAAAATGCCATTACCATGAAATTATTTATTTTTATAGCGTTTTTCTGTTACTGTTAAATATGTTGACATTTTAGTAAGGGATCAATGGCTTTAAAACAGATTTGACAGACAAATAACACACAAGACTTTCAACAAAGTTGTCCCTTCCCACTTTCTTCTGAACTTGTATTTTCCTTTCTGTATCTACTCTTGGTATCTTGGCTCTCTTTTCTGCTACCTGTTGTATGGTTGCACTACAGGTTAATGCATTTGGATACAGTATTAAAAAAAAAAAGTTTATTTGTATATGGATACTTTTTTTTTTTTCCATGTGGCTTTCACTGGCTGAGGTTTATCTCAATTGCTGAAAATTACCGTTTACTTTTCGGGTAGATATAAAGATATTAATGGATTCTGTGTAGTACTGCTAAAACACACGATTTGCCCTGAACCTCTTTTAGTGCCATAACATGGAGGTTTAAGACTTTTTGCTGGCTTAAGCTCTTCCTGTGGACATGCTCTAAATACTTTTGTTTTTTGAAAAAAACTAATAGCACGAGTTGTTGCGGTTTGGCACTTTTATAACAAACGGTAAGGCTGCGGGCGCCGAGGAGGGAAGGCAGGGGAAGGTGCTTGTCGGGCACCGGTAGCTTTGCGTCTCCGTGAGAAGGAGATAACTTGAGCCCACTGGCACGGCTGCTGCTGTGCAGCCTGGCCCGGGAGGAGGTGTGGGGCTGGGGCTGCTCCCCGGCGGAGCGCAGCGGGGCAGGAGGGCCGTGTCGGGACGCTCGTTGCGTGGCGGCCCGGGCTGCGGGTGGGAAAACTGAGATGGGCACGCACGGGAGAGGCGTGCGAGCGTCCGAGCTGGGCTCTTACTTCCCTTCGTTCTTCTGTGCTCTCTGGTGGATCCCAGAGACATGGCACATGTTTCTTTTAATTAATTTGTGCTGGTTCTGAAATGTGGGGGATGTCGTTAATAGCTCTGTTTGGGTGAGGACTTCCTCCTCTGATTCTCGGCCCTCCCAGCTAGTGTGGGATATCATGGTGGTATCCTGTGGGTAGCAGATGAATCCGTGCTCTCCAGCCCTGGGAGCTCCGGAGGGATTAACTGGGATGTAAGTCTTTAGGTACAATTAACCTGCTAGTGAAGCTAGCAGATTTCCTAGGGCTCTGCCCAAAATCCTGCTGTACAAACCAGGGATGTTTTTCCCAGTAGAAGTATAAAGATTAGGAGGGACTGGCAAGCCTGTCCCTCAGTGTTCGAGGTTGGTTTCTGGTTGTAGATGCCAAACTATCCCTTATGCACAGATCTTAATTCTGTCACAAAGGGTTAAGATAATTCCCCAAGGTAGCTTTATCCTCTCAATGTGGACAGGCTTGATGATCCTTCTTACAGGAAGGATATTTTGTCTTCCATGGGAGAGTTTCCCTGTTTTTTCTGCAGGTGGTGTGCTGGGGAAGACAACAGCCTGGAAAGCACCATTGCAGTGTTCACCTCTGATTCACGTCCCCTGTGCATTTGTTGTATTTTGTGTTTGCTTTGCTTATGGACCCCCCCTTGCTTCTACTTCGCCTAATACCAGTGCTAAATCTACACGAGGGGAAAGGACGGGCTATGTTGTAGATGTGTGGAAGCCTGGATGATGCACGTCTGAAGCTGGTTCAGGGGAAGGCAGTCCCTCACCTTTTTAGAAATGGGAAATGGCAACTATTGGACCCTAGGGGAGATTAGTGTAATCCCAGAACTGCCTATTCACAGTTCCGTCTCTGACAAATCGTTACGATTTTCTGTAGGCAAAGCAAAGCGTGGGTGCAGATTTTGCGGAGGAGGTGAGGAAACGCGCTTTGCCGAACGGCTTGGGAGCTGGCGCCTGCCGCTGCTGGTAACCCCTGTTAAACTGAAGCCTCTGGGGTGGCCGTAGTGAGGCTGCGATTTGTGAAAGCGTTCCCTGATGCAGGGGAGGTGCCCATATAACTTGCATTCATGTGATGAAGCACGGTTCTCTTTCTGGCTAGAGGACAAGCTTTGCTCTCAGGAAAGCATTTTTGCCAAGGAGCCCAGAGTAGGCCCATTCTGTACCAAGCCAACTGGGAAAGGATGGGCAGTGGGAGGCAGGGGCTCTGCTCAAGTCACTTGTCCTCCAGGTGTTTGTGTGTAAAAATAACAATAATAAAAAATTGCAGCATGTATCAGTGTTGCAGGATTTAATGTTACAACATCTTGGGGAGCAGGCCTCTAAATAAGGGGAGCAAATATATATGCTATCCCCCACCCTCAATTTTAATGTGGGTTTCACTAATATCTGAGCAGTTTGATAACTTTTTTTAAGGTTTCAAACGAAACCCAGTTCTAGAGTAGCTCTTCCTGACGATTTTTATTTTCTAGCTCACACCTCTGCAACTGATTCTTCTCTTGCCTTCTTGCTTTCGTCTGTTCTTATTGTCAAAGATGGTGCCTAGCTTGTTTCTTGGTTACTGTCTTTGTGATCCTTTGGGATTCACTTGTGCTGATGAGCAAGCTGCGTTAGACGAGGAAGACGTGTCTTCTTTAGGCCATAAATCCCCTCTAGTGAACCCTAGCATCACCTCTTCGCCTCTTGAGTTGCATCAGCTGCAGGAGAGGAAACGCCACCCCTTAATCCCGCACCATCCAGACATTCTCCACTCGAGTTATATTGGGAAAAAATCTCGGCGAGCCAAGGATGAGACCCTGCGTGATGCACTGGAGCTTCCCCTGTCAGCAGCAAGAGGTGCTCTTCCCCAGCTAGGGACCCATGTGCAGCGAGTGATGTGCTGAAGCAAGGGGTACAGCCCATATGAGGGCAAGAGGCTGCAGCTGGGACCCCTTGGGCAGCATCGGGCTTGGTTTAGTCAGGATATCTGGGAAATGGTTAACTGAGATGGTACATCACGTAAAATGCGTGCAGATTGTCAGAAATCCAGCCTGAACTGAGATCTCTCAGCCGCGGTGTGCTCCTTTCCCTTGTTCTTCACCTGTTTCCCCTTCTGGATGATATTTAACCTTCTCCGAGGGGTAAGAAATGGAAGAAACAGCTGAATATTTTCAGGAAAGAAGAGAAAAAAGCTGGCAGTAAGCCAGAACCGCTGGGAAGTGGGCAGTGAGCATGAGGCTGTTAACCTGTAATTATATGTCTCAAATTTTGCGAGCAGTGCTCCAGGAATCGTTATATATGGGCTTGTTTGATAGTACTGTGGTTTAAGAGAAAAACATCCCCTCAAATTACTCTTTAATTTGGAAGTCAAGAGACTATCAATTCAAATCTTAGCTCTTCTGGTCATAGTTGATAATTGGGTGCATTTGACAAACCTGTTATTGAACTGGGCCTCATATTTTTAATTCATCAGGTAACTGCTGATTTTTCTTTCAGAAAGGATAATTGAGAGGCTGTACAAGGTCGCCTCCAGCAAGGCTGAGATCAAACCTACGCTGTCCTGTGGCAGATCCCAGACTGCCACTCAGCCCTTCAAACACAATTTTTCAGTATCAGTGTGCTTAACCCCTCTGGGCTGTAGTTGCTGCTTTAATCCCCAGGCCGTGGAAGTCAGGGACTGTTTAATAGAACTTTGCTCCAGTTGATAACTTACTGAGTAGAAAACAGACTTTCCCCCTAGGTAGTAAAGTTAGAAGTTAAAAAAACAAAAACAAACAAACAAAAAACAAGTAAGGAAAAACAAAACAAAACTAGATTTTGTATTGTTTCAAACATTCAAATTCCAAATTTAAGGACTCTTGTGCTTTTTCACACAAGTTTCTCCCTGTCCTGCCTCAAGGTGGCAACACTATGTGCAGTCCCGAGTTCAGACTAAGGAATCAAATCACCGGTGTTGCAGCGAAGAGTTTGACTGATGGGCCAGTGGGACTATTCCAGATTTACACTGTATAAATTTTTCTTTCTGATTACAAAGCTTTATGGTCTTGAGTTCCTTTCCAGAATCATTAGCACATCTGTCATTGTCATTGCTATCAGTGGTTAAGGATGTTTTTAATGGAGTGATGAAATCCAAACTATCATTCTTGCTGAAATACTGCTCTCAAGCACACAATCGACCAGGTGCTGTAATTATTAATTCCCTCTGATGGCATGATATAGGCCCTCCATTTTGTTTTAACAAAATTTATTTAGAGTTATTTCTTCAGAAACGAAAATTGTTTTGGAGTGATTTTTTTTGGAAGTGTTGCGAGTCTGTTTGCTGGAATCCTTCTCTCCTGGAACTGAGGCACGTCTCTTACGGGCTCCCTTTCGCTCACACACAAATGAACTGCTAATTAGGATGATGAAATTGCTGAGAGAGGTGAAACCTTCCAGTTGGCCGAAGAGGAGATTGTGGATTAATCTGTGTAAAGCTGAAGGCTTGAGTAAAACTGCTGTTCAACATTCTGGTGCTAATGAGACTTGTATGTCTGCCACTCGAGAAGCAGAAAGTATGTCCTGTAGTTTTTGTTTAGAGATCCAAAGTGGGGGCTCCATCTTACAAGGCATTTACTGCTTTCTCCACTAGCGACAACTGGAATTGAGAATACTCAGCAATCTGTATAAGGTGTTCAGCAGTTTATAGCATCCAGTTATGCAAGGCGGTTTGCTCTTTACGGATAACTTTTGTATGTGAGCAAAAGCATCTTGAGAGGCATATGAATGTTTAGAAAATTGCAGAGTATAATTTGGAGAGCTGTTTGTCTTGCATGCCCCCTGCTACCATGTTATATCAGTTCTTCATAATTTTAATGTGCTTCTGCTCATGTCGTCCATGTGAAGGAGGGAACTACTCTCTCCATCTCTCTGAAGCAGAGACATCAGGTGACTTGCTCAACGTCATACAGAGCACACTGTCCAGATCCAGGTTAGTTCCCTGCTGACTCTTTGAGCTGCTCAGGACCTGTGGAGGGACTGATGCTGTTCTCTTGTTCTCTAATAGCAGTTTCCCTGCGGTTGTTGAGAATTTACACATTGAAAACAAAGTGAAGGCAAATGTTTCAGGAGTGTTTCTGTGCATTTGCAGGAAGCCGACGGATAGTGGATGTGATGGATGTGAACACGCAGAAAGGTGTTGAAATGAGTATGTCTCAATTTGTGCGATACTACGAAACACCGGAGGCCCAGCGTGAAAAACTCTACAATGTCATCAGCCTGGAGTTCAGTCACACGAAGCTGGAGAACATTGTCAAGCGCCCCAATGTGGTAAGGGATCCTGTGGGGACAGCATTTATTTTCAGCATCTTCCCAATCACCAGTTGTTTTGTAAGACATAAAACATGGAGTTGCGGGATGCGCACTTGAAACAAGGTGATGTGAAGCACCTGTAACTCTTGTCCACTTAGGATCTCATTTTTACCTGAGTAGAAAGCTGATCTCCTTGATGGTGGAACTTAAATTACAGGATTTAGGTACCTGGTGAGCTCTTAATCATGCAATTTGTACAGATACACAGTTCCTCTGGAGGTATTTAGGGGAAACTGCATCCAAAATTAAATACCTGTCTATTGTCTTTTGGTGTTCTGTAAGTGTTAATGTGCGACTATAACCTAATCAAAAATAACAATACAGCTTTTTTTAACGTAAAATATAAAGCTAATAATACACTAAGAGAGCAGTCTGTCTGTGGTTTAGTGAGGAAGGAAGCTGTGGATTATCTCTAAGGTGTCCTCCTCTGAGGAGGAGGAAATTTAAAGCTATTACCGGGAAACTTAAATTCTTTGTATATGGACCCTCTTATTCACTGAAAAATGTTCAAGGGGCTCCAAAGCAAAGAAGTTGAAACTACATGTATTAAATGTAGAAGTTTACACATAATTAAATCAGCATAATTAACTGCTATGTCAGAATTGGCAGAGTCAGAGGAAGGGGGTATTTTTGTGCGCATTTTGGAAAGGTAGAGGGCTTTTGTGGCTTTATTACCCAATGGAGTCACCAGCAGTGAAACCATGACCTTCTTAATAAAGATCATTTCATTTATCACTAAAATATAGTCACGTGTGGGTGAGGACTAGAGCGTCAACTCAGTAGTACTTAGTGATGCATTGGAGGTTTCAAAGCGTCCCCTCAGGACACTCGGCAGAGAATTTGGGCATTGGTCCTGGCCGATCAGAGAACAAAGGGACTTCTCAAAGCAGAATGAGTGCTGCTTGTTCCCTCTGAATCTACTCATAGCGCTGGACAATCAAGGTGCTGCTGGGTCTGAAACTATAGCTCTGTGATGCTTTGTTTTCAGGTACCGTCCTTCTCATTTCTAAATGCTTTTCAAGTTATACCAGCAGTTTTTTTCACTGGGGACATCTCTTGCCTATGCAGACAATAGAAACACTGCATTTATGCCTGAACAAGTCAAAAATAGATGGCAGCTCTAACAACTGATTTGTGGAAGTAATTCTTAAGTAGGCTTTTGTGTTCTGTTACACACGCATTCTAAATATGTGCTTAATATTCAATTTGTAAGTTTGTGCAGGCTTTTGCTGTCATTCAGACACTAGGCAGTTTGGAAGTGCTCTGGGGAGTTTATGGTGTTCAGCTGATCCCAGTTTTCCCAAGCACATCATGCTCAGTGAGCTTTTAAAACATCTGTGCAAATTTCCTTGGTGCTCAGGACTGAAAAATGCAATGAAGGACCTGTTACCACATGCAAATGAATATTTCGTATCTGTTGAATATGGCCTGAGTGAACCATGGTTTGTAAAACCAGCAATATTTAGATCTCGCTGAAAGAGAGATTTGCGTCCCTGTTAGGTACTGAAGAGAGGGTGCCAGGGACTGCGAGGAAGTTCAGTACACAAAGTCAGATACTAACCAAATACTACCTTTGTAGGAGTGGATTCCTTGAATGCTGCAGGGCTCTTTCAGCACACACAAGGCAGAAATACTTGATTCATGTTCCCTATTGCGTAAGAAAAAACAAAAACAAAAAACCACCTAAAAAACTGCGGGTCGCAGTATCAGGATGTGGGGATTACTTCAGAATCTGGGCAGAAACCATCAATTTTATTTTCACATAGAACTGCGATATTAGTGGAATCGGTACTATTTCTACTGACACCATGATCTCCCTTTGCTTCTTGGCAAAGTACTGTTCGTTATCAACAGTACCAGGTACAGATGGAGAAATAGATAAGAGCCAGCCCCAGCCTGCAAGAATTCCATGTGCTAGTTGCAGTATTATGAAAATGCTCTGGGGATCTAAGCCGTTGAGTTGGCTTATACAAATAGCGTTCTTTTGTGGGCCTTTTAATTGAGCAGGATGCTAATTGGGGTGCTGCCCATGACTGAATTGGACTTCTCAGCTCTTGCTTCACCCAGTCAGAGGACAGCTTTGTGACCAATGCCTAGGATAGGTCTTGCACCTTTGTTGACCCACAGGTAGAGGTTCATTTGCTCATTGAGAGTTTTTGAGCTGGCTCGGGATGTACAGCCACGCTGTGGCGAAATGCAGCACTACAGCCTGCCTGGTTGGACTTCCCTAGTTCACTGGAGTTTCCCCTGTTTTGAAACCTGGCACATGTGATCCACTTGCATAACCAGAAGGGAGTGTAATGGGTACCTAGCACAGGCTCCATGATTAAACAGACCAAAGAACGAGTCACAGGCTTGTGCTGCTGTGGCTGCAATGGACAGAACAGTTCATGCTGTGGCACCCAAAGGAAGTGTTTCAATGTCCCTGAACAATCTTCAGTTTCCATCTCCTCTTCATCTTGCTGGCAGTATCTTTCTCATTGCTCAGCTATTGCTGTTTTCTCCTGCCCGTGCTTCCCAAGAGCTTGGCTTTTGGACAAGAACTTTGGTAAATTTTATTCCGAAGTAGAACAATGAAGGAGATGCACGGTAGGCAGTAATGTCATTACTCAAATCAGAATTTGGCCAGAACAATGAGGTTAAAGTTCCTTGAAATGTAAGGTATTGGAATGATGTAATCTCTTGTGTTTGTATTTTAATGTTCATGAATGCAATTTCTAGGATACTGGCTACAGAAATGTGTTTGAATACAGACTGCAGGTGGTGCTGCAAGAGAAGGTGCACCATGGTGCTCGCAGGTGCCCATAGCCAGAATTTGCACCCAGTTAAATTGGCTGCAGAGACCTCCTTACCCTATGTTGCAAAGGGCTGAGTTGCAGTGATGAAGTGCTGTGCCTGAACAAGTTGGGTCTCTGGGACTCTGCCGGAACAGTGAGGTTCTCGTTGTCAGTGAACATCTGCCAGCTGCTGATCTGTTGCTGTCACTGTTAAGAGATCTCGCCAACAGAAGTATATCCTACCATGTGTTCAGTGACTAACAGTTGATTTTGGTGGGGCTTTCAGGTGGATTTAGTCGACTGGGTGGATAATATGTGGCCGCAGCATTTGAAGGAGAGACAGACGGATGCTACCAATGCTATTTCAGAGATGAAATACCCAAAAGTGAAAAAGTAAGTTTTTTTTATGTCTTTAAAATGCTTTCCTCTTGACCTCCTTGTTTAATTCCTTTTGAACTCAAAAGCTGGTGGGAGAGGAAATAACGATTTATTTATTTTTTTCATTGAGCAGGAAGGGGGATTGATATGGTTGACCTGCTTGAGCTGTGTAATACCAATAGACTGCTCCAGCTTTGAAGGAGAACAGTTTTGTATTTGAGAACTTTATAATGGATACTTCATGTTCTTAAAACCTGTGGTTGGGACCTTTAGGAAAGGAATATTCTATTTTTTTCTATACATTAATTTTAAAAGTTCTCAACACATTTTATTCTAAATATTTTTAAGTGAGAAGTAATCTACAGTTTGAATACATTTTTAATCAAATCTCTTTGAAAAGCGCCTTTTTATTTCTTAGTTTTGAGCAACTGTTTTGAAAATAGCAGGCTATCTCTATTATTAAATAATAACGGTGTGAGGGTGGTCAAACACTGGAACAGGCTTCCTAGGGAGGTGGTTGGTGCCCCATGTCTGTCAGTGTTCAAGACGCATTTGGATAATGCCCTCAATAACACGCTTTAATTTTTGTTTAGCCCTGAAGTGGTCACGCAGTTGGACTTGATGGTCTAGGTATGCCCCTTCCAACTGAACTATTCCATCCTCTAAAAGTGCTACCCAAAGAAATCACTTCACAGGATACAGCTATGTCATGCAAGTCAAACAGTAAAATCAAAGTCCTTCGTCTGTGGGCTGGGTTCAGATTTTTTCCCAGGTTCTACACTACTAATGGCTGAAAAGTTGTTAGCTGAGAGATATTTTGTAAAATATGAGCTTGCAGTCCCTTTTAAATAGATGTGGGTCATGCCCCCCTCCCCCCCCCCGACTTTCACTGCTGTTCATGGTGGTTTACTTTTCTGTTGACTTTTTCAAATGCTGGACTGACTGCATAGGTTGTGTTTCTGGTTGCAGAGGACCCACTCAGGGCAGGTTTGATGCAGAACACAGGAACAGTTTGTCCTGCTCCTTCCTACCTCAGCTGTAGCCTTTGGGCAAGTTGCGATGGTATAACCTCACCTTACTGTTCCTGCTGTTTGAACATCTTCCTTGAAGTTGTTGTGTTTTTTAAGTTTGTAATAATGATTGGAAAAAGAAACTACTTTTGGAGGCCTGAAAATATGCATTGTAAGTTTCATAGGAGTGAACAACTGAAATAATGGTTACTGCTAATAATATAATAGCTGTTGACCTGTATGGCTGATGAACAGCATATAATCCTGGAAGCCCTAAGCTGACTTCACTGCTGTTTCTGGTTTAGAGGCATTTTCTATTGGCCAGACCTAATACTGGCAGCGTCCCAGGCTCTGTTGTTGAGCTGACCCCTAGCGTTTTGCAAATTGCTTAGAACTGTTTCCAAACT
This sequence comes from Chauna torquata, assembly GCA_013399475.1. Classification (NCBI taxonomy): domain Eukaryota; kingdom Metazoa; phylum Chordata; class Aves; order Anseriformes; family Anhimidae; genus Chauna; species Chauna torquata. The sequence goes on along the minus strand of VXAL01001166.1, from coordinate 171,471 downwards.
GTAATGTCCAAAATAGATTGATACTAACATATACAAAGGAGCGTGCAGTCACAAAGTGTTATGTAGCGTTTAGTCTCTTATTCTGTAAAAGTAAATGTTCTGGAAGGTGCATGTCTTCATAATAGACGGGGTTCTGTGGCAAGTATCATAGGGAAGCCCTGTCCTGTGATGTGCTCAGCACCACTGATTTCAGCGGAAGTCAAAGAAACTCTGTCCTGAAAAAGTAAACTGCTTGTTAGGGTAACCGGATATGGATAGGAGTGCCAAATTTCATGCGTGCATTTGGAAATGTCCTAAGTGACTTGCCTAAGGTCACACAGTCAGTGTCAGAGCAGAAAATAGAACCCAGGCAACTTGCTTCACAAGTGGTTAGTCTACTAAATAACATGCTTTGTTTATAGTAGGCTAAAACTAAGAAACAGAATCATGATTCAGGGCTTCAGGATTCCTGGACTTTACAAGGTAAGAAGTAAGGAAAACTGTACCTTTCCTAGAGCAGGCATGCTCCAGATGCTGGAAGAAAAATGCAGCAAGTAAACAAAACAAGGCAGAGATGGTTTTAAAGGATAAGGTAACATGACTAACAGAATTTAGCAGCAAAAGCAGAGTATATTCTTGCACTTCACTACTTGCATCATGAAATGCCAGATGGTAGGTTTCAAAGAGGGATTTTAGAGAAGTAGCAATTCAACAGATTTTGACATGGAGCTTTTCCCATGTGTGGGGGATGGCCTGGTAGAAAGGAAGGGATGCCTGATGAAGAAGCAGACATACAGCCATTGAGGTTGTTGTCACTGGCAAAGTGAAGGTGGAGGTTGACAGCTCGATAAACTGGTTGATGTGATAGGTAAAGGGAAGCTAATCAGTGAAAGACTGAAAGTGCCCAAAATGTGAAAACAGTTTGTGGGTAAAAGGAGTTACTGTGCGTGAGGGTTAAAGACAAGGGTGATGCAGCTGGGTTGAGAGTGGATGAGGATGATTGAGATGATTTACAGCACTGGTGGCACAAAATTCTAATTGATATGAAGAAGGAACAAAGTTAAAATTTAAAAACAAACATTGATAGTCTAGGAGCACAAGAGAAGTCATGCTGGATCAGGACGAAGATCCATGGTGCTCAGTAACCTGTCTGCTGTTACCTGCTGTCATAGCTGCTCTGGGAGAAGTGTGAGAACAACATGAGCAATAAAATGATACTGCCCTTTAATAGACTTCTGAACTTCCACTGTGTGCAGTTCAGGCAGGGACTTCCTGAGGTGGAAGTGGTTTCTGTGTGCTTAGTGACTCTCAAGAGATTTCTCTTCCATGAACTTGTCCAGTTTAAATATGAACTCCTCAAGAGATTAGCTTTCTCCATCTCTGGAAATTCAGATTGACCCTCTTCTGCATAGATGCCAGTCCCAGCTATTGCTGTGGGTACCCTCTTATTAAAGAGATTGTGTTCAATCATGGAGCTAAATGTCAGTGCTGTCACTTGTTTCATGTGGCCCATTCTTTTAGGCAAATCGCCAAAATTCATATTCTTTAATACTGGCTGTTGTTGCTTAGAAATGGGATTGTTTCATTTCATTCTTGTTTTCAGCGTTCTCATAATACTAAGAGTTTGCAGTATGCGATACCCACCATTAACGTGTTCCCTACAAACAAAAAGCACTCCAGCGAGCGCGTTGCGGTTTTGCAGACACAGATGGCATTACCAGACACAAATGTCTGTCTTGGCTCCTGCACGGCGAGTTCCGTGCTGGGAGTGAAGTTAGAGAACGCTCCATCTGCTGCACTGCTTCGGTTACTAGGAGCACTACACACGCTGGAGACCGCCCTGGCTTTCAGTTGGACTTGCACTGTTAACTTCAGGAAAAAAAAAAGGGGGGATAATGAGGTTATTCTTCTGTCTGTAAGTAAATGACTACTTTCTCTAATAAGAGCCTTAGAGGACTGAATTAAGTGGGGAAACAGTTTGTCAAAAATACGTAAACCTTTCCAAGTACTACCTATTAAGCCATAAGACAACATGACAAATCAGGGTGCTGGCCAGCTGAGATTGCAGTGTGACAAACTTCAAACTGATATAAGTTGGCGTTGCCCCTGAAAAAACAGTCCAGTGCCCACATTGTCCCATCCTCATTGCTAAAACATGCCGTTGTGCAGCTGCAAAGTAAACTGGACCGGGGAGTGGTCTGGCCAAAAACCGACTCAGAAATGAAGAAGAAAAATTGGTTACTTTTCAGGCCATCCCAACCACCACACGGTTGCGTAAATGCTTGTGCCAACCAAAGGGCAGTGCAGAAGTGTGAAAAAAATCGTAGCAGTGGGATTGTGGGCAAAGCCCTTCTGCAGCTTGCATGAGGTGCAGGGCCATAAGATGCTGGGAGAGCAGACAGCAGCTCGCTGCTGCTGAGATCAGGAAGCCTGTTCACAAAGCAGTGGCAGTGAAGTAGCAGCTGTGCCAGGACACCGCAGCTATAGAAACAGTAACAGGCATTTCTAAAATCTTGATAAACTTTGCACTGTGGAACAAATGAGGATGAAACCCTCAGTCACTGCAGCGTGCTTTTTGCCTTCAGAATTCTTCCTATTACTTGGAATATGTAAGCACTGCTTTAATAGGTCTCTTACACTGCCACTGTCCTTCAGTTAAGGATGGGATATTTTTCATGAAACATCCACCTGTTCACAAAAGGGTGCTGCTCTGGTACCATATACTCCGTTAGCCCTGTTTTTCCCTCTGCCAGGCTGTTCTTCAGCCATCCCTTTTCTATTCATTCCTTTACAAAGCAGGGATGGATTTAAACAGATGCTAAAATGCTCTGCTGAACTGTGGTCTAGTTAGAAGCTGAGGGTGTGCCTCTGGAGACAGAAATTGCCCTTTGAATTGAGAGAGCTCGCAGGTCCTGCGATGCAAGCTGGCACTGTTTTATCCATGTGTGATGCTCCTGTGCGCTTTGTGTGTCATTTGTGAATTGCTTTGGATACAAAACCGTTCTACAGATATAATTAAGTACAAGAAAATTAGACCAGTAAGCACAAGTTCTCATTCAAACTTTTTAAGCTAGCAAAGTAAATAAAATTTAATGTCTTCAGGTCGATGCATTAGCCCTGAATCCTCCCTTGTATACAGCTTGGCGGACTTGCTGCATCACGTGTATAACTGAAATAAACACTGGTGTTCAAAATTGCTGGTGGTGAAGCTGAAGCTGAGCAGCCATGTCACAAAGATGGAGAAATGAGTTGCATGTGCACAGACACCAGAATGCTGTTCCAGCTCTGCTCGCTCACGGGGCAGGCGGGCCAGGTTTGTGGCAGATTGGCAGGTCGGTTCCTTTCCTCGCGGCCGCCGCTGCCTTCTCAGAAATTTAAGCTTCCAATTAAGAGAGGCCTCTCGGCTCTTAAAGTTCAAAGGTAACCTTTCCAGCATTAGCTGAAAGCGAGCTGTAGCAACGAGGTTTGCAGGCAGCCTGAAATGGTAGCTGGGTGCAGTTCTGCTGTTCCTCTATGTGGGCTGCTCGAGCCAAAATCTGATGGCTGGAATGTAAATAACTCCTTCCCTGCGAAGTCCCTGCATGCAGCGGGAGGCACGCAGGGATCGCGAGCGTGCCGGCGGCTCGGTATTTCACCCGCACCTTGGATGGGAGTGGGGCGAGGGTGGGATGAGGATGGTGTCACCGCTCGCTTTGGTCCTGGCGTGATCTGTACCTGCCACTTGCTGTTGCTTCGCAAAATCTTCGGTGCCAGCTGAGGTGCATCGCAGAAAATAGGCTCTGTCTTATCTGGTGTGTTGTTTTTATCTGTCTGACTCAGATCATAACCCCCTCAGGGCAGGAACCAGCTCTTTATGTGCTTTTGAAGTGCCTGGTGCGCGCACGGCGTTTAATGGTTAGTTACTATTTGGTCTTGATAGGTGGTGTTCTGCTTGTACCTCAGGCTGGAGGAGCTGCTCACCTCACACCGGCCGCCCCGCTCCCGGGGGGGGACCGGGGCCGCGGGCCTCGCGGGGCCCCAGGAAGGGCAGAGCTGCAGGTGGGTGCTTCTGCCCTGCCCACCGGCCGGGGAGCGCGGGCCCCCCCCTCTCCGCGAGAGGAGGCCGGGGCCCTTGGGCCTTCCCTGCGGCGGAGAGGCCGGGCCCTCCCTGCGGGAGCCCCGGGGGCCGCTGGCTGCAGGCGGGGTCGGCGCTGCCGGGGCC
>VXAL01001166.1:114623-167229 GCA_013399475.1 Chauna torquata | reverse complement strand
TGGGCGCCCGGGCCCCGGCAGGGCAGGGGGCGGCCGGGGGGCGCCGCCGCCTCGCGGCTCCTCTCCCGCCCCGCCGGGAGCCCGGAGCGGGGCCTGCTCCTTCGCCCCGCTTTGGCACTTGCAGTTGCCTCATGGGTGTGTGGTATTCGGTTTCAGGCTCAGGGATTTCAACCAGCCGGCGCTGCTCCTGGGAGGAAGGAAGAGCGAGCTATACTTTTCTCATTGGCCCGAACAAAAAACAGAAGCCTCTGCTGGGGTTTGGGAGTGGTTTATGGGCTGAGCTCAGTGGCAGGGGAGCCCTTGCAATGCCAGAGGGAATAGAGCCGTATGGTGCGCTGTACCTCTTGCGAGAGACGAGGAGCTAAGCTCAGGGTAATGCTGCCTCTGCGTGTGCTCACGCGTCTCCCCGAGCCCATGTGCATGTGCGTTGCGCCTCTGCATCTCCCTGCCTGCGCGTGTGCCTGCGCCTGTGCGCGTCCGCATCCTGGCGTGTCTGCTGCCGTCTTTGTTTCTCTTGTTTGCTTGCGGGTTCGTAGCTGTGCGGGGCGAGTGCATTGTGGGTTTGCCTGGGAGTGCGGTATCAGCGCTCACTTATGGAGCGGCGGCTCCGCGTTGTTTCCGTGTGCCCAGCTGCCTGCGTTTGCTTGGTGGTTTGTCTTCGTTTCTGCCATCTCCCTCTCTCTTTTTGGGGATCTCTGCCTGTGTTCCTCATGCGAGTTCGCAGGTTACTCCATGTTTCTTCGCATCATTTCTCTCACTAACAAATTTCCCCAGATTCTGGGGGGAAAGCTCCCCTTTCCCCCACACCACAAATCCTTCCTCCAGAATAACAGCACGTTAACCTGAGCGATTCCAGGCTGGCAGAGAGCATAAAACAAACTCTTTGGTGGGGAAGGGGAGCTCCCCCCACAAGAGGACACAAGCAGCTGCATATTTTAAAACCCTGACTGACGCTGTGCAGGGAGACGAAGAGGAGCATGCAGGGCTTGGATGTGGGAGCAGCTGTGAGGGAAACGAAAGTTGGGGCATCCTTTGCATCGCCTGTGCTTTCGGGGTGTAACTCTGGTGAGCCTCTGCCCGCGTGCGCTGCTTGGGGCCGCGCTCCTGTGACCCGCGTCACCTGCCCGGCCCAGGGCGCTGAAGCTGCGACCCGGAGGCACGCGGCGGGATGTAGTTTCTAGATTTCTTTCAACATGGATGCTGTGCGTTGGCTTTCTTCTTTTTTTTTTTTTTGTGGGTATGCGTTACGGAAAAACCTGAAAAGTTGAACCGTTCCCCAAATTAGCAGCTGTTAGCGACGAGAAACCGCTTGCTGAGGTTAGAGCAGAGCGGTGTGTGAGATTAGCCGTGGCATGGAGCTGCGCTGGGACCATGTGACTGCGGTGTACATTGGAAGAGGAAGCTGCAGAGGTCAATGCAAAGGCATTGTGCCAGACTCTGGCAGCAAGGGAGGTTGCTGTATGGCGGAAGATGGCTTTTCAGACTCCCGAGCCTTTCGTTAGCTGTTGGGGTTGGACAAAAGCAGCCCTGTTAGATTAACAGCAGAAATTAAGTATGGAATGGCTCGTTTGGGGATGGAAAGAAAGACTGTTTTCTTTCCAAATGCTTTGTAGGTTTCTGTTAATCACCATACGTGGCTCTTTCACTAAAACCACCTTTATTGGAATGGAAATTGTGTTTAGAGGAGTTTCAAGAAATCAGAGGGAAATGAAGAGGGAAAAAAAAAAAAGAGTTGCGTGTTAGCGGTTATCTCTGCCTTGGTGTTTTCTCACAAAACTAGATTTTAAACACTTTAGTTTGACAGGGGATGAATCCTGTTGTTTTCTCTCTGAATACAAACAGATCAACAGCTTCAAGTTTATATTCCTGACTGGTGAGGGCTAATAAAAGTGGCACGTGCAGGGCCATTTACGCTCTCGTAGGATGTCTTGATATCAGCGGTAATTGTAGGTGGGCAGCCCAGTCTTAGAAGATTTTTGTTAGCGTGATGTGCTTTACATCTGACCTTTTCCAAACTGAAAATAATTGATTCCATAAGGATTTGAATTTTTACTTTAAAAACAACACGAGCCTCTGGTACTCAACAGTGCCCACAAACTGCGAATTTCCGTGTTGTTTTTTGTTTTATTAGCAATTATTCAATCTGTGACTTTTTGCAGTTTGGCTCGAAGAAAGGCTGCTTCCTTTCTGGGCTTTTTTTTTTTTATTGCTTTTAATTTCTGCCCGACTTGTAGATCAGCAACATCTTGGTAGAGAAAAACATAAAAGGAGAAATAAAAAAAAAAAGATGTATTTGGGAGGGAAGGACTCGTATTTTGAAGTGGAGCGTGTGGAGAGTCTAGACAGCTTCTTGGCTGGCTGCGATTTTTTGAAGCATCTGAAACACCCCAGGGGCAGAAAAAGCTCGCTTCCTGCTTCTGGAGGAGAACGAATTCCAGAGCGGGCAAGAGGAGAGGGGCTGATGCGGGAGGAGGGCGCAGGACCGCCGGAGGCCGGCCGGCCTCTGACAGCACTGCGTCCCCTCCGTCAGCTGGGCTCCGCGGGGGTTGCTAGGCAGCGAGCGGGCTCTTATGTGCCCACCCGCGCGGATTTGCCAGCCTCCTGCAGCCACATGGTAAGGTCCTTCCCAGCCTATCGTCTGGAGGGACTGCTGCACGCCGCCTGCATACTGCTGAGATGCTCTCTACCTGAATGTGATGAGAAAAAGACACAGTTAAACGAAACCTTTTTTCTTTTTTTTTTTCCGACTCCCCTTCTGGTACTGTTTCCATAACCAAAAAAAAAAAAAAAAAAAAAAAAGCCATGAAACGGAGACCGGAACAAGGAAAAGAGGTTAGTGGGTTAAGTGGTGTGTGTTTCCTGCGTTTGCAAAGGTGCCTATAGTGAGAAGGGCGGCTGTAATTCGGCCATTAGTTACAGATGGTGGCTGGAGGCTTGAGATGCGTGCAGCGAGATGAGCGCTCTTGTGTGTCTTTCCAGCGATGCCGACTTTAAACCGCTTTGAAAACCTGAATCGAGGCAGCATAAAAAATAGTGGATTTGATACTTAGCAATGCTGCCAGCTGGCTCCTTTATGCATTTTGATGCAGAAATGCCTAGAAATGTGAACAAAAAAGAGTTAATTTGCCAAATGAGGTTTCTGCCCCTCGGTCCTTGCAAGAATGGCATTAGTGGCAAGTAGGTAATTGAATGTTCAGGAAGATTTATTAGCAAATTAGATTTTTCAAAACTTTGAAGCAATTTGTGTACAACTTTTGGTGAAGGTTATGTCTCAAGCAGTGAAGGAGAGCATTAAACAGATCACCCCAGGGATAGGCAGTGGCATAAGAAATATTTCTAAACAACATAACTTTTATTATTTTTCCAGTCCTTAGCTCCAAAAGCTTTCTTTCTAGCTGTATGAACAGCAAACTCAAACTCGGAGATGCACGTTTTTCAGCAGAAACCTTATGAGACAAAAAAACCCTCTATACTATAAATGCAAAAACTTGAGTGGATGGAAACAGTATCACACACGCCGTTACCTCTGCAAATTAAGACGTGAAAAATATTGTTTCAGACCAATTCATTTTTGTCCTTCACTCTGCTTTCAGGTACTGTTTGATGAGTGTGAAAGGATGCTTCACTGATTTTCATATTGATTTTGGTGGCACTTCAGTGTGGTATCACGTTTTCCGTGGGGGGAAGGTAGGTGAACCTTGTTTGAAATTTGTTGTTATTCCTCTGTGCTTCTTACTGCAGGAAGGTGTTGCTTTCATTATTATTATTTTGTTTTTTTTGGCTAGTCAGTTATCAGTGTACTTCAGTTACCTTTGTTTTTGTACATGGAGTTTGCTGAACTAGAAGGACACCATTCATCTTTATGTAACAAGCAAGTATTTATTTTAAATATCTGATGTGTTATTTGTTGGTGGTGGTTTTATGCTTGTTATTGCTGCGTGATTTAGAAGTGTCTTGTAGTGAGTACATGGCTGTGTGTACCCTTGTTGGGTCAGAGTGCCCTCACAAGTCTCCTTCTGTAGCTCAGGATTCTCAGTTTCCTTTTAGAGATTCCATGTTCCTTTAGTGCGCACTATATCTGAACTGAAATTCTGAAACTGAACTGAAAATATTGCAGAATACAGAAATGTTAAAATATACAGCATGTGTGGCTACGTTCACATCTTCACTGTTTTAGGTTGCTTTTCCTAATTCCAGTGTAGACGGTGTATGGTGGACACTGAAGTAAATGCAGCAGATTGAACATCTTTGTGGTACAGATACTGTTCATCTCTACGTCCTATGAAGTTGTACTATACCAACATACCGTTTTGAGCTGAAAGTAAACTGTGCAGGCATCTTTTGAATAAGATGTTTCATGGAAGAGAGATGACAACTGACAGTTATCTTGCCACTTCCAGCACATGTACTAATTGCTGCTGCTGTCTGCTCTGGATCTCTGTGTACAATACCTGGAAAACGTGTTTTATGCAGAAAGCAGGCTTGGTGCTATGCGTTCAGTTCTCTAACACGCGATAAACTTCTTGGAATTTCTCAGCTTTGTATTTTTGTTGACTGTTGGTAATAGTTAAATCTTTGCTTTATTTTTAGATCTTCTGGCTGATTCCGCCTACTCTGCAGAATCTAGAACTTTATGAAGAATGGGTTCTCTCAGGAAAGCAAAGTGATATCTTTCTGGGAGACAGAGTGGAAAGATGCCAAAGAATTGAACTGAAACAAGGCTATACGTTCTTCATTCCTTCAGGTATCACTTGTTAGCTGTTTTTGGAATCACTGGAATTGCTGTGCTTGACTGACAGTTCTCTGTAAAACAGTTCTTTACATCTAAACCCCATGTTGACCTCTTTATTTGCTGTAGCAAAGGAAAGGCAAGGGGCTGCATGTGCTTAATTTCCCAGCAATTGTCCCATTCAGACTGAGGACGTATATGCGGTGATCACTTGGGCTGTACTAGGGAAAAGGAGAGCGGACTTGTGTCTCTGGGGCTGTCAGTCCACCACTTCTCATCAGAGTCACTGTGACTTTTGTTACCGTTGCTTGCCTTCTTGGAAAAGCCCTTTTCTGTTTTTCTTATTCTGAGATAGAACTGTTGTTAAATATATTCAGTGACCAGAGTTGTCATCTCTTCTGGCAAGTTTCACCTGTGGTTCAGTAACTTGCTTCTTTGCCCCGTCTGTGGTCTGAGGTGGATTGATTCCCTGATAGAGCCCAGTGGAGATTCTGGTATGTGGAAGAGTAGGTGCTGTGCTCCCTCAGGGTTGCTTTGTGGGGAAACTATTTTATTGTCATAACTCTTCAGGACTTCTGCTGATGGAGGTTGTGCTGAGTCTGGACATCTTCCAGTAGCCCAGCCATGCTTCATTTTTACACTGCTGCCCACCTCAGTGGCTGCGTTGCGTGATTCAGGCTCTTCTTGCAAAGCAACCAAATAGTTGCTGCTTTGAAGGCTGGTGGCTTCAGGCCTTTATTCCACTGCCTAAAATGGATTAAGGATGGTGCAATCTGTAATGCTCTTCATTTCAAATGATATCAGGCTTTGCTCTCTTTGAGTATTACAGGACTTCAAGTTTCTTTATAATGATATAATACATTGCCTCTGTCTAGCGGATCTTACCAGGGAAATAAATATTGATAGCCTTTTCATATGACAGAAGGACTGGTTGGTAGTTCTTCAGCTTCTGGAATTACTCTGTGGAGATAAGATTATTATATTTTTTTTTAATCTTGGAGACGAATAGAATGCAGGTCATGAGAAGACATCAGTAATATTCTCGCTAACTAGCGAGCACTGTCAGCATCAACTGAAGGCCACAAACTTGCACATTTGGTAAGTATTTGGTAAGAATCAGCCTGGGATGTGACAGGCAAAATGACTTGGAGGGTGGAGGAGTTAATCCGTTAAAGGAATTAGGTCTTCCCTTGAAACAGGTCAGAATGTGCTGTTGCTGTTTGAACTAGGTGTTTGAGTGTGCCTGTGCTGTTTGCTTAGATCCCGTTACTGCATCTTCGTATTTATCTTCGTTCCCTTGTGAGCAGCCTCCTATGAATAAGACTTTCTGTATGTTAGTTTAGTCATGCTCAGCAGCTGGAGTACAGCAAGTTGTGGGAGCTTGTACGGGACACAGCTGTAACATGGTGGCTGAAGTGAAGTCGTTCCAAATGTGTTTTTTGACTGTAGTTTCTGTTTTCGTAGGAAGGCCCAAAGTACAGAAATGCCAGTAGTTCAGCCATTTGATGCTCCACGCCGTGTTTGAAAGGCATATATGAATAATTTCTCATTAAGCACCTTTATTCTGATGTATTTTGTCAGAAACCTTCTTCAGAAATCTCTTACTTACGTGAAAGGACTGTATTTCCGCATTTGTTTTAAGCGTATGGAAATGTCTAGTTAAAAGCTGTTCCAGGTCAGCAAATTGAGCATAGCCTTGTAAAACAGGTCAATTCCTATGACCTCTTCGCTGTGGTTTGTGAGAGTATCACACTAGTTAATGTTTGAATGCGTTTTGTATGTACTTAGTAACTGTTCATAGTGCTTGGGTTCTGGTAATAGGTGCCTGTAAAACCAGCGTGTGCCACACTCAGCTGAGCCTGATGAACTCTTAACCAGCCTCAAATCATCCACAAGGAAAATACCTTCTCATGACAGGTCTGGTCTCAGAAAGCGCAGAGTGATACAGCCGGTGCTCAGCTGGACTGTGAATGGAGAACATTTCAGTGAATGGCCTTTTGCATAAAATATCCTGCTGTGCTCTCATTTTCAAGTCGTTTTTGGGGGTGGTCCTAGCAATGCTATTATATCATCACAGTGTAAAGGATGAAGTAGGTAGAGAAGACTGTAACAAGATGCATGGGGGGGTAAGATCATAGGCTTGAGGGAGATGGAAGGTTTCTTTGAGAATCTAGGATCATCAGTAGATCCAGTAAATCCCTGAAACTACAAAGCACTTGCGCAAGAATGGGAGTTATTCTTACAGAAGGCATAATTATAGTGCTCACCAGGGCCTCAGGGTATTTTTCTCTGCATCACTGCCTTCATCTTTTCAGGATTAAGTTTAAACCAGTTAATTTCTACCTATGCTTCTAACCCTGGAAAGCACCAAAAGGCATGATCATGGCTGTGGTATCAAGGAGAAAATGAGCAAAGTATTATCAGCATAGTGAGTCATCCAGGGTCAAAGTCCATCTTGCAGTATTTTAGGAGTCCACCCTAAGTTTGGGGTGGGGGGAAGTTAGCTGGGACTCTGAGGGATGCTGTGTCTGGTGCCTCATGTAGCACCCAAGCTGCACTCCTCGTGTCCCCGTAGGACTTCTCCAAGCAAGTGCTGCACCGTTACAAGCTCTCACCTCCCACTTTACCCGTTCCCACTGATGAGTCAAGGATGATCGACTCCAGTAAAGTGTGCAGTAAAACGATAGTTTAACTAGGAACCTGGCCTTTTCCATTAGTATAATCTAAACCAATGTCAGCATTTATTTGTCAGTTGAGAAATATGCCACTTTATGACATGTTGAGGTTTATAGCCAGATGTATGTTCAAGATGTTAGAACAGCTGAAGGTTCAAGAGGAGGAGGAAGCTGTAGTAACTACCAGTATCAGGAAATGATTTTTTTTTTCTTATAGAAATCTGACTTGTTTTCCCAGGATGGGAGACAACTTGTCCTTATGCACAAAGACATTGGTAAAGAATGCTGTGGCCCTAGGGTGTTAGCACTGTGTATGCTATCATGAGCAATTTAATCTTTCGTATGGTTGTGTATTCAGCATGGATGAAATTTGGTCAAGATAACGCATCTTGCTGGGATGTAGTGGACAGTGGGTGCTGCATATCTGACCTATCTGCCAAACAGAAGGGAAATTCTTTACAGAGAGAATGCTTCTCTTTTCATGTATAAACTGTGATGTTCTCCAAGAGCAAAAGCATAATCTCAGTGCACAGCTATTGTCTCAGCAGGCACACAAAATGTTATCAGTCACAGTCAAATGCAGAGCTTGTCCAGTATTGTTTGTGCTGTTAGCTTTCTTCTATATAACGTGTATTCAGCGATGGCTTGCACTGAGGATGTGCAGAGTGAAAGTATTTGGAGTCCATTGTGGTGTTGGTTATAGAGAAAATACTCAGAGAAAATCTCTCATCGCTGTTTCAGGGATAGACTGCGCTGGTGTTTGGGCAGCATCCCCCAGATTTCTACTGCTCAGGATTACTGTAGGCACTTGTCTCCAGCTTGTATGCAGCCACTTCTTCAGTTACGTCCTGATTGCTCCCCTGTAGCCTGCCTGAAATATACTGCTCACTAAGTCAATGTGAACGTGTTACTCAGGTTTTGAATATCTTTAGTGCTTGTCCTTTTACTTAGAATGTAAATATTTTTCTCCTTTTACGTCACTGCATAACTTCACTGGAACCTGTTCTCTCCTCTTCTTGCCCTTCACCTGCTGCTCCAGTCTTCATGCTCTGTAAACCATCTTTTACTTTTTTTTTTTTTTTCAAGTGGTGCTGTATGCATGGAATTCCCTTCACTTCTTGATTCTCTGAACATCACATTCGTTCCTCATATGTACTTCTAAACTTCACTGTTGCTACCTAAACCCAAGCTCAAAATTAAGCATACACAAAATGAGAAAATGATCCTTTATCAATCCATATGCTCTTTTGAGTCTCTGAGTCTTGCTGAATGTGTCATTTTGATTGTAAGTGATGGGGATCTGACAGAGATATTGTCCCTCTCCTCCTTCCCCGCTATCCTCTGCAAACAATATCTTGCAGTAGCTTGAAGTATGCTAAACTTGTTTGCTTTTTTCCCAATTTCCTCTGATACCTCTCTTCCAAAAAAGTGACCTTTTCTTGCGTCTGGGTGTTTATGCTTGGTGTAAGCGCTTGTACCTGAAATTCAAGAGTGTTTGCGCATGCAAAATCGGGATGTGCGAAAGCAGGCCAACTAGTAGTCGCTTGTGGAAAGTGTCTCACAGTATTTGTCTCTTGCTAATACTGTGAAGTAAGTGTATAATCGTTGCCTCTTGAAGAGGTGAACACTAGCCAGTTCTGGATTGTTACTGATACTGCTGTCTGCCTGAATACGGATAAACTTGGTTTTTCTTCCCTTTTCATGAAGACCAGTTTCACTGACCTCCAAGGATGTTCCCTACGTTCGCTGCAGATACGATTTGGTTCCAGAGTTTGTAGCGTGATTGGTGTAAGAAAGTTTGCAAATGTAATGCTTTTGGTTCTCTCTGGAGAAGACGGCTCTTGGGTTCCTCTAATCATACTCTGTTTCTTACTCTCTGTGAGCCTTTGCTGCTGGTCAGAGGCAGTGAACCCCTGAGCAGGTACGCTTTGGGGTTAGTTCTGTAGGGGTGTTTTACTGCACGCTTTCCAAATATGTAGCTCATATGTGAGTACTCTGAAGAGATGCAGCGTTGTAGTGTGTGTGAACCTGTAGTTAGGGAGCTGTATTGGTGTGTGTGGGGAGGAAACCCTCAAGTACCCAGGCCACTGTCAGTGACTTGTCTATTTCTTAAATCTGCCAGTAGTGGTCCAAGTGATAGGCCCATACATGGTCCATAAAGTAATGGTCCAAGAAGTCACTGTGCATTTTTAATTTCCAAGACACAAACAATGTACTGCCACTAGATACTGCATGTAGAAGACTTGGAGTGCCGATTTATTAGGCTTTCCCATGACCAAAATCCAGATAAGGTAACTTGCTGTCAGCTGGGCATGGTGTTCCTTTCTGCCTCCTCTTCAAGCTTCGCTAGTGTTGCTGCACACTTCTCGTACAGAAGTTGTGCTTCACCTTGGAGTTGGCAGTGCTCCGCTGAGTAAGCAGTTCGTTTTGCTTTATTTTTTCTGTGTTCTTTATAATGCACTGTGGGGCCTTGCACATGGAAAGATGCTGTCGTAATCTCTCAGTTTCTTGAGAGATGAAAAATGAGCCACGGTCTAAGAAAATATTCTCATTGTTCTGTGATAATTATTATGGTAACATTAGAGTCCAAACTTCTGGTTTTCAGTCAAATACAGAAATAATGGCTTTTCTTGGATGAATGTTTTTTGGGAAGGAAAGTGGATGGAAAGGGATGTTCTGTGCTAGACTCTAGGCAGTGATTAGCAAGGATTCAGAGTGTTTTAAACATTGTATCAGTGGTTATCAGTAAGCTACTGCCTATTGCGAGTGTGCGGTCCTAGGTCACCTCTGCTATGCCGGTCGGTATTTGATGAATTATTGTGTAATGGGGCCAGAAGGTAGCATATAGCCTTTCTGTCGCGGAGAATGACAGGCTATTAAAATCTGACTGGTAAATTTTTTTGCAGGGAGTACTGCTAGGGCTGCATAGCTGCCTGGCTATTTTCGGTTGCTGTTCGCTTTTTCCATTTCAGGAGCTTCCACTGACATTAGTGGAAGCTCCATGCCTGGAACCTTTGGGGAGCAAGTGATGAAGATCAGTGGAGAGCATCGGGAGAGTTTTTTGCCTCGAGTGTCTACTTTCAGATAGAAGGTGACAGCATAATGTTGGGTTTTAGTTCTGTTCCTCTGCAGTGCTCTACCTGATTCTTACCAAATTATGTAAGATTGAGAATTGCTGTATTACTTATATTACTGGGGAAAAAATCATTGATTTTTTATTCTTAAAATGTAAGCATGATGTTTCCTTGATAATACTTCATTGCGGGCACTGTTACGACACAATCATTATTCTTTTGAGCTGAGAAAAATTGTCTCATTTGCTGGCAGTGTCCACTGTCAGGTCATCTCCTTACTCAGTTTTCGTTTTTATTTTTGAGACTTCCGTATTTCAGCTTTTCCAGACCAAGTTGCTGTAGAATAACAGGAAAATATGTATGCTGTCTGTATCACAAAGCAAAATACCTGTTCAGTTATTACTGGAAGCAGATGGTTTTGGAGTTTGTAGTCTGTTTGCCCCACAGCTTTCTTTAGAAGTTAATATTCTATTTTATTATTCTCAGACGGATGATTGCATTCTTGAAGATACAGCAGGAATTTGCAGGCCCCTGAAATCTTCTCACAAGTTTGCAATGTTTAATAATACTTGTTTTATAAAATTCAGAAGATAATGAGATTGTGTCTGTCTTTTAACTGTTCAGAAAAGCTTTTTTTACTGTTAATTTTACCTTCTTGATTTACTAGAGACGATAACATCTAAATATTCAAGTGTATCTTAGGAGCAGCGGAATAATTTGTAGCTGTAAATCAGCTGAGGGTATTTGAGTCTCTTGAATAAAATTCTTGCTCAATGCTGGTTTTGCTTCCTAAGCTAGGATTGTTCTGGGAAGGCAAAAATGCTCATTAATCACCAAGAGCTGAAATAAAAAAAGACCAACTTCAGAAAAAATGTAAGCGGGCAGCTCTCCTCTTGGGGCTTGAAGTCAGGGTTCTGAAGGGCGACTGCAGCGTCCGTACTCGCAGCCATCTCCCTGCGTTGAGCTGACCTGCTCGCTGCCTTGGCTGGCGTGTGCGCTGAAGTGCTCTGCTGGGAGCAGGGCTGCAGCAGCCGCTGCCCTGTGCACGGCTGTGAGCCGTCGGACCGGCCTGCAGTGGAAGGATGGGCTGGCTCCACACTTAGTCAGTCATTAGCCTGTCTCAGGCAAATGGCGATGGTTCAGTGGTGTCTGCTGCAGTTTGGATTCAGCCTCACCAAACAGGGATCAGGTAGTACTGCTGTCGACATGGGCTGGTTTGAAACCAGTCACCTCTGAGGAAGTTTTCTATTTATTGACTCATCCCAGAGGCCACGCAGTATATGTGTATCTCATCTGTATGATTTAGTAGTAGCTTTAGATAATGTTCAGCAGGTGCTTTTGTTTGTCTTTCAACCAAAAATGAACAATATCTTATTCCTCTGACTTTTGAATTTTTTTGTCCTTAATCCATTTCTTCCGATATCATTGCACTGCTTTTTTTTAGCATTAGAGATAAAATTTTATTCTGTGTATCTTATGCTGTAATGATATCTTTTACTTTTTTTTGAGAATGTTGCTGGTTTTGAGAATGTTGCCAAGGGGAGAGATGTTATCTCCTATCTTGCACTAACCTGTGAAACATACAGGGTTGTGCAGTAGTAGGCGACTTTATGTAGATAGTAGAAAGCAGTTGCTGAGCAGAGGATTGATGACGCTCACTTCGGAGGTGTCTCTGTTGGAGGCTGTGTGGCAAGTTTTTGCTGTGAGAACTGAAAGATTCAGACATACGTGAGCAGACATGACAGGCTGTCCTGCATGGGGTGATGCGGCCATGCATGTCAACAGAGCTGTCAGTTCGTCCAGCAAAACGTAACGGCGTCGCTGAAGGTGAGACAGGCAGGATGTGTTGATGTGGATGGTATTAAAGCAGTCCCCTTGGCCTTCATTTTTGTCTTAAGGATGCACACACCTTCTCTGTAGGTCTCTCTTCCTCTTTACAAACCTTTATAGTTGGGAAGCTTCCAACGTGGGTGTTTTTGTTTGCAAGTGGTCGCAATGCACATTCATCCTCCTCACGGTTTATTTCTGAGTCGTGCTTTCATCTAAGCTGTGGAAATTAATTGAATGTGTTGCTGGAGCTTCTATTCTCATATATTCTCAGAGCTCATATCCACAGTATGCTATACTCATGGAAAGTGTTTCCTGCTTTCTGTTTCTCTTTCCTCCTAGTTCTACTTTTCTGGTACTGCTGTCTTCAGTTTTCCTCGGTACAGTCTTGTTAATATTAGAACAGGAATTTTTCTTTTCCCTTGTAGCTTCTGTGCCAATCTTTGTGTGTTTTTCTACCGTGTCAGTTCTCCATCTTTTTTGTCTAATCTTGCATATAGTGTCCTACGTCCCTGGAACGCGCCTCTTTGTGTTTGTGTCTCTGCAGTTTCAATATTCCAGGTTTCTCAGGCAAGTCGAAACTATTTTGGGATGCGGTGTGACTGAAGAATGCTCTACAGCTGAGTGGCCAAGGTCTGTCTTACCGGCAGGTGACTGCTCCGTCAGGCCTGTGTCCTGTAGCTGGCAGAGGGGCTGTGGGCTGGATCCTGCACATGGGAGCAAATGAACTGCTGGAGATCCGTGTTGTCCCCGGGACCCGGCTGCGTGCCTGGCTCCACGCTTTCACACTGTTCACCAGTGCAGGGACGGTACCCACGGCGTTGTCCTTTCTCGTCTCTGAGCCACACGTGGAAATTGTCTTGTGCTCTGGTTTGGATAGGGTAGGGAACTTGACTTCCATGGGCTTTATGTAAATGGCTTTCTGTGTGCTGCTTGGTCGCTGGTTTAACTTTTTTCCTGCCCCTGGTGGATTTCAGTGCTTTGTTATTGAGAACCGTCATAAAAAACAGCGTTTTCAGGCTTGTTACTAGAAACATGTGCGTCTAGAAGGACCTAGTGTTTAGCTAGTTCAGAAGTCAGGAGTTTACATCTGTCAATTGAAAGTACTAATTGTTTGTTAAATGGGTAGGTACCTGGTTTATAAATATAAGTAGGGAATTCAGTGTATTATCTGCAGAACCAGAGGTTGTCTCAGATATTTTAGGGAAGACTTTAGTTTGCGCCTCTTCCAGCTTTTCAGTAACGACAACATTGAAACTGTTTATGTTCATTAATCTTTCTGTTAGGGTTTATCATGTCTGGGACACCGTTTTACGGAGCATTGGCTCAAGGCATTGATTGGTCTTTTTGCATTTCTCTCGACTCATATGGGACTGCTACCGAGTAAGTCTAGAGGCTGTTAACGCAAAGACACTTGGCATTTAGTGGGGACGGGGGTGAGAGGTCAGGGGAGATGTGATGAGACTGAAACCCAAAGAGCAAAGAAAAAATGAAATTGATTGCACTCCAGTGTGAAATTTTCACTGAGGAAATATAATTTGTAGGAAGAGGCTACTGTGGGGTTGTATTAAAGAAACTTGAAAAACAACAGTGTTAATGGTATTTCATTTTATTTCTTTATAAAATGAAGGATATTTCCTTTTACCTTTCATATAGGTCTAGAGAGCCAGGTTTCAGCTCACTTACTCTTCTTACTTGAGTTGTAAATCTTTAATAACAGATTGTATTTGAAGTGATGATGATTCCATTAAAATATCCTGTTGCCTCTGTCAGTCTGCATGTGCATTGACTGATCTGTGCTGGGAGAACTGCAGTGTGGTGAGGGCACCTCAGTGTTTTGCTGATAATTGGCTGTTGCTGACCTGTCTTCTGCCACCGCCCGGTTGCGTGGCCGTGCACAAGTCATTTCACTTGTTGGAGCTTCAGTCTGTTCATCTCTGGAACTGATGATTAAGCTGAATTATCACGCAAGTTGACCCTGAGTTTTACCACCAATAAGTCAGCTTTGAGGACCCAGCAACAGATTTGTTTTAGCACGAGGTTTCCATTCCTTCTGCTAAACTGCAGAAATCTTTGATTACCTGGGGGAAGCAGCAGCCCCCAATTCCTTGACCTTGCATCTTTTTTTTCCTTCCCAAAGACTAGCATCAGGAATGTCGTTTATTTTGCCAGTAGTTTGCTGTTAGTACAGACTGATGTATTTCATGTGAGGTGATGAACTACTTCAACTATGAAGAGTTTCTATGGTATTGACATGCGTAGTTTTCACACTACCATAACGGGAAAAAAAAATCCTCTCTGGTTGGTTGTTCCTGATTTGGAAGTAATAAACACGCTGGATGATAGCAAGTGACTTTGTAACTGAAATTATACTAACTGGAGCAGGAAGGATGCGATAATACCTAGAGCTGCCAGAGCCACGAGCCACCTGCATTTTTCTATGCATCACATTATGTGGGATCAGACTTTTAAATTGACTGAGTACTGGAACAGGTTGCCCAGAGGGGTTGTGGAGTCTCCGTCCTTGGAGATACTCAAAAGCTGTCTGGATATGGTCCTGGGCATGCAGCTCTAGGTGGCCTGGCTCAAGCAGGGGGGTTGGAGCAGATGACCTCCAGAGGACCCGGCCAACCTCAACCATTCTGTGACTTTGAAATTCAGAAAAATGTATCCAGAGTAATGTTTCCAGGGAGAAAATTCTCGTGTTGATTTACTTTCCTTCTTGACTTTCCTGTCAATCTGCCCTTAAATGAAAGCTCCACTTCTGCCGTCTACTGTGGCTCAAGGACTACTCGGGTATAGCTCTGCAGGCCTTTATGGTCTAAGTGTTGCGAAGGAGGGCTTTTGTGGCTGCTAGCTGGAGAACCCTTTAGGCTGAATGGCATTTTCCTGCTCCCTCACTGATCTTGGAGTGAAGGAAAGGTGCCGTGGCTTTAATGGAAAGTACTGCACAGTTAGGAGAAAATTGACTGCCCCCTACATTGCTTTGCTATTTGCTGGTTTATAAATTGTAATGCTTTTCATTTAAAAAAAAAAAAAAGTCTCAGATCTCCATGGGTCCCAGATCATTAGCAGGATCGATTCCTTTTTCACTGCAGAGATCAGAGGCTACAGTCTTGCATAGCCAGTCCTTCAGCTGCTGACATACCACGCAAACAATGCAGAAGCAGAAGAGCTGGTGTGTGGCTGCCTGAATTACTATGTCTGGATTTTTGTTGTGGTAGAAAATTCTTCCCTTGCTTTGGAGCCTGTGAAATGAATCCAGTCCCTTCCAGGTCAGGGTTAGAACAGTGTCATCAGCATGAGTACTAGAAATGTGAAGTCCCTTAACTTGGGGCTGGCAGTGAAAAAGATTTTCAGTTGCTTCAGGAAGTTGATAATAGGATATGAAACTTACACCTCTGAAGGAGGGCTGGTAATTGTTGACATCTGAAGATGTGTGCTTTGGTGCTGGCATGAGATAAGTTTGATGTGATTCAGTCCAGTCGCACAGCCCTAGCCCACCACCACTGCTAACATGATTTGCAACCCTGCTGGAGATGCCAGAAGATCATATGAGCGCCAAGCGTATTGAGCAGACTGAAAAGTACTTACTTCTTAGTCATGGATGTGGTTGAGTCACAAGCTTGCTTGTTCTCAGTAAACACTGTAACTGTTCTGTGGATAAATAGAAGAACTAAATATACAGCGGGTTGTAAGACTGTACATCATAAGATGCCTTCTTCTGCTATTATTAGTCGTAGTGTGGCTATGAGCAGACCATTTAACCTTTCACTGCTTTAACCTCTCTTCCCTCTCAGAAAGGGGTTTATGGGGTTGTTAAAATTTGGTTATAAATTGCTCTGTAACACTACATAGCATGAGGCATTCTCAGTTCTTTGCTTTCCCTCTCCAGGGTGGATACATGCAGTTTATACTCCAGTAGATTCTCTGGTGTTTGGTGGAAATATCCTGCATAGCTTTAATGTTCCCATGCAGCTTCGCATCTATGAAATTGAGGACAGAACAAGGGTAAGGATACTTGATTCTCTTTTTAATTGAACGGTTCTTTGTGACTATGATCTGTCTCTCTCGTATTCCTTTCTGAAAAACAAGAACTGATGGAATCTCCATGTCAGAATCGTTGAGAGGTAAACATGAAGTAATGAGACTTTCAAATGTTGGCTATTTTTAGTGGCATTTACTCATCTGTTTTTCCCTACTTCCTACAGACATGTCCCTTTTGTATCTTTTGTCTGCCTGCTAAACTTCATAAATACCTTCCCTTTCGCACAAAAGCATACTGCCCTTTACAGACCTTTGTACCAGTACTCCTGGTAACCCCCTGCCTGTGGTCTCTGTGCACACCTGGAATGGATACCCAAGGCTGGAGAACTGGTGGGACTAAGATGGTTCTACTGTCCACAGCCAAACTGAGAAAGCTGCAGAGAAGTTGCATATGAAACATCTTCTGTGCTTTGCAGGATTTTCTTCTACAATGACTCCATACAATGCAAGAATTCCATGGGACAAACAGAGACTGGGGTGGGACATTAGTCTGAACATTGTGATGTTCATCTGGCTGTAGCATACGCCTGATGGAAAAGAGTATTGCATCTTGGAGGAGGTTTCTGTGCAGCCTCTTTAGGAGTGAAAATTATGCCCTTGATTAATAAACTAGACACCTAGCTGTCATATACTTTGCAATTTTGTAAAGCAGCAGAATCTAAAGGAAGTGCCAGTGTTTTACTAGGCTATTAAATAAACCGTGCAAGGCGATCGTAGCATTTTGATGCAAATATACACAGGTGGTATGCCCAAATTTAGATGGGGACTTCTTGTGGCTGGCTATTTTGGTGGCACTGCAGTGCGACAGTGCTGGTAAACCACTGGCATAGGTGCCAGCTGAAGTGTTCATGGAGGTTCGGGCTGGCAAAACACACAGCAGGAAGCTGCAATGCTTCCTCACTAAAAAGCCTTAAAATGGTATGTGTTGAACATCAGTGGAGTTCACTGTTGTTCACCTCTACAAGAGGGGCACGATTCTGGCTCCAGGTGGGCTTTTGCCCCAAATCACTTTCCTTGCAGTGAGTGCATTAGTCTGAAACAAGTGCATGTTGTTTTGAAGTATATCTCTAGCTCAGTGAGAGGAAGGGTGTCCTCCCCTCAGCCTCTCTGCCAGCGTCGTGTTAGGAGGAGACTGCTCCTGCAAAGCAGTGGTGGGAGCGGTTGGTTTCCTGGAGTGATTGTAACGAAGAGAAGGAATCTTAAGCCGAAAAATGAATTCCTAGTGAAAGACGGATGAAGACAAAAGCTGAAATTCAGAAGAATTAGAACAGAGGGAATGTAGCAGAGAGCAGAAGTGGAGGCAAAGGCCAGAGTGGAGTTCAGCCTGGCTTCAAATAGGTGTTCCCAAGGCAAGAATGTGAAGTATCATAAAAAAAGAGTAAAGGGACTTGAACAGGGAAAAAGTTATGATGGCAGAGGCAGGAAGGGGCTCACCAGCTGCTTTCGCAGAGTGAAGGGAGATGGGATGAACTTAGGAGTGCATCAGAAAAAGGGCTGGAGGCCAGAGTTGGACTGTGGCAAGACAAAGGCGTGAGGCACAGGAAGGTTTTTGGATTGACTGTAAATAGAACCAGCAATATATGCTGGATATATATGCTGCAAAGGAAAGGTATGTTGTTGCCATGAAGGTTGCTAGCACAGGCAACTTGAATGGAAAGACAATTTATTTATTTCCATTGATGTCTGTGGGGAAGACGGGAAGGAAACGCTCCTTCTCCTGGTGTAGCAGAAGAGCTGGCATCTTGTTCCCACAGGACGTGAGCAACCCAAGGCCACACACGTTTTACCAGAACTGCGACTGTTCTGTGGTGCTTCACATCAGGCCCTTCTCCTTGGGAAACTGGGTGCAGCTTTGATCTCCTAAGCTTTGATACCAGGAGGCAGACTGCCCCATAAGTTTTTTGGTAACGTTTAGGAACCTACCAGGCAGTTACGCTGAAATGCCATTGAAAAGTCACTGGTACCTTGATCCTATGGGGCAGGTTCTGTGAGCGTGGTGTCT
The DNA here is from genome assembly GCA_013399475.1 of Chauna torquata. NCBI lineage: Eukaryota > Metazoa > Chordata > Aves > Anseriformes > Anhimidae > Chauna > Chauna torquata. Next base: position 148,875 of record VXAL01001166.1, on the reverse strand, counting down.
GTCTCTTTGAGAATGTCCTGTCACTGTTTTTGGAAAGGGATACTATGACATTTGGAAATCCCAAATCAGACCTTTACTCTTGTTGGTTTTGATTTAATTTTCTTCTAAGTCTGTGTAGTGCTTTATCATTTTCCCCCCAAGAAATACTTGAGTGCTTTAAAAAAGACTAATGAAAGGCAACAACCCAGAGCTTCCACAACATCATAGTAACCATTTCAGCACTTGTACGTTGTTGCGCTAGCAATGCCTCTTGCACAGCCCTGTACCTTTGTTCACAAACTTGTGCTTGTAGGCAGCCGTATAACAACAAAGCTGTGTGAACAGTCAAAGACTAGCAAGAAGTTCAAGACAAACAAAATATAAGCCTTGCAACTAGAGCATATAGAAGTTTGATAAGAAAGAGACAGGAAAATCAATACGGTTATTTAGAAATAATAACACACAGAACAACTAAAAATACCGTGCAGGAATCTTGAAGGGGTAAAGGTTTCAAAATAGGATTCTAGCGTGTACTACTTTATTTGTTTTGCCAATCAGATTTTGTAATTTCTTTGTTCAAAAAATTTTGTCCATACACAGGCTAGTATAGCAGACTCAGTACAGTATGTAGTTCACACAAATTTGCCAGTGCGAACATACTGCAAATGAGTTTCTCATCAGTATTGATCTTTCCGTTGTGTATAGCACAGAAGTAAATTACATGATGTGATTGACGAAGTAATTTGCCACACTCAAATCAAAGTGTAATACAGGTGTGTTTCCCCTCTTCGTTTTGCACAGAGCAATTTTATGGAGGTTTCACTGTGTTTAAACCTGCTATATAATGCTTAATCGTCTTTGATTGCTGATATTCAAAGTCATTTTTATGCTAGGTGTAGTTGTTATTGTCTTAGCAGCTCAGACAAGAATAAATACATGGTTGAAATGGTAATGCTGATTTACAGCCTGATAAAATTGCCTAGTTTATATACTTGTCATGCTTATTCTAGCTTAATTTCTCATATCCCTAGGAGACTTTTTAAGAGGGTTATAGCCATTTAAAAATAGTTTTAAGGAGTAATAAAAAACATGTCTATTGTTGGAAGCAGCTCCTAATGTGCAATTGAGGTAAACAAATATTCTCCAGCCTTACAGTTTGTAGAGACTCTCATTTTGCAGTCTGGCTTTCCTAGAGGCCAATTAACAGCTAGTCAAATAGGCCAAGCTGTTTAGCTCTCTGCTAGACCAGCTTGAATAACTGCAAAGCAGGCTGCCATGCAGAGATTCATCATCTTGGCAAAGGGGTGTTACAGCTCTGTGTTACTGAAGAGGAAGAATGTGTCAAACTTACTCCCAACTCATCTAAATTTGATAGCTTTAAAATATTTGAACATGGATAGGGACAGAAGCACTCAAAATATATACGTAAGGTGGTCACTCACAGATGATGGTGTTTGCTACTGATCTGTTTTTTTGGAACTTAAGATAATATTTTAAGTGGATAGATTAATTATTTTGTAAATCATGTGTTGTTTTTCAAGATTCTGATTAAATACAAGTAGAGTTTGTAATGATCTTAATGGATATTGTGGAAGAGAAATAATTTATTAAGGAAACTTTGTGTCTTTGTAGCAAGTAAGAGTAGAGGTTTTTGTTTTGATTTTGGAGGGTGATACAAGTCTCTAAAATTATTTCACTTCGAACTAAAGAAATAGATCATATTTCAGAGAGGATTTTTCTCACTGTACAGGAATAATTAAAAAATTGTTCAGTGGATTGTAAATTATTAATCGCAGAAGTTAGAGCTAGAAACGCCTATCAGATGATGTAGTGTATTTCCCTGCTGGTGGGGGGTGTAGTCCTCTGGCAGTGTCCGTATCTGATAGTACACTTTAAATTGATCACATAAGTTCATTTGACCATAAATATCAAAGGAAAAAGTATGGACTTGTATGTAGTACAGTTCACTTCCATTAATTAATAAATGTCCAAGGATATCATAAATAATGTACTCCTCTATACTTCTCCATAAGGCAAATTTTAAAAGATTTTAAAGCACTGTTAGACTTGCTCTGATGGCAAAAGCCGCTGTAGATCTTTGCGCAGTATCTCTTGCAATATGTGGTAGCTCTTACTTCAGAAGGTTTGCAAAAGCAGAGCCTTCCCAGGCAGATAGTGAATTACAGAGGCATGGAGGGACTTGCTGTGGGTTGGAACATTGATAGTGAGGCAATTAGGAACTCAAATTGAATATTAAAGATTGATATACATAATGGGAGCACTGCATGCATTACTGCCTTGTCTTTCACATTGAATTAACATTGGTAACAACTAAATTTGGTGAAGCTCAGAATCTGTCAACAAATGTTGAGCAATGATGTCTTTAATATTCCCAGGCATGTGGCTGAAAACCTTTTGAAGGCTGAGGGGTGGAAGGCGGCTTCCTGTTTGTAAGTCAATTCTTTGCAAATTTTGTTTCCTGCAGTGCTCTCTTGGAAAAATTTGAGTTCCTTTATTAGCATATATTTTAGCATGGCTAATTTCCCCTGTGTTCTGTAATAGTGATACGTGACTCGAGCTCTTCTTTATGACAAATAACTAAACCAAAGGAAAGAAATTCTCTACTGCAAAAAGGCCCTGGGGTTAAATGTTCTCACACTTAGCCGGATGATGGTTGGATGGTTGGTTTTTCCTTTTTTTTGGTATGTATTCTTTGTAACAAACAACAGGGAAACATTTGAAAAGTTCCAGCATTGCTGGATGCGTGACCCATAGCAAAGTGCAGTTCAGATTTGCCAGCTACGTTTGTGTTGGATTTAAGAAATCTTAACTTGTGGGAATTGCCATGGAGTATTTAAATCCTACATTGTGATACAGTGAGTGGGACAATACAGTGCGTTTTCCCTTAAGTTATATTTTGTGTCACTGCTACGAGTGTTTGCATTTCCTGTGGGAACAGAGGCAAGTTTTTTGCCCACCCTGGGGACGGTTCTCAAGCATGGGCATTCTTGTAAGTCTTCAGCATGCTCAGCTGGATGCCTGTATCACTAGGCACGTGTTTAGACTGTGCCTACTTTGCAGAGCTGAGTCTGAGTTTCCAGATACTGCAGTAGTGGGTCCGTTTAGACTTTGCAATTTTTTGGGTAATGTGGGGTGAGGTGGGGTGGTTTTTCTGTTTTTAAATGGGCTAAGATAATGGTCCTTTGTAGTGCAGTCCAGCTTTTTGTTAAAGGTGGGTGGACACCTCTTGGCTAGGTGAGCAGTTAATGCATAAAATGTCTAAAAGCAGTTGCTATGATCCCAGTGCAATGCGTGCATGCAAGCCTGCAAAATGCAAATTTCTGTCACCAGGAGAAAGAAGTGTACAGTGTAAGTACAAGTGCATGCAAGATGCATGGCATCCATTTTTAACAAATCACAACCAATATACGTATGTTCTTGCATTTTAGGAGCTTCCTAGATTCTTCCTTGGTACAGTGACCTCCCATAGATAGAAAACTGTTGGGAAAGACAAGGAAACCCACTTTGTTTTCTTCTGAATCTGAAATGATCTCACAAATATATAGTGTTGGAGAATGAGCTTTCTGTGTGAGAGCAGGTCTGAGATGAAAGAAAAAATGCATAGCCTGGCAGTCTTTTGTCAAAATCCTGCTTTCTGTTTTATCTGTAGCAAAAGTTAACTTGCTACCAAAATGCTAAGTGTAAACCACAAGAGGGATTTTTGCTTTTAATGTGTATTTACCAATAATCAAGAATTTGTGTTTGTTCATTTGTTTAATCATTAGGAAGATGGTAATTGGAAAAAGATGTATTTCCTGCTTGAGTCATTTTAGCTAATGCTGCCATTTTGATTTAAAAACAAACAAAAAAAATCTTGTGATAGTGCTTTGGAAATGGGAGGAAAAAAAAAACACCACCACTTTTAACTTGAATTTTAGTGACTAGCATCTGTATGTGACCACCCTATGTTTATACAGTAGGTAAATAACGCTGTAGGGGCCATCCATCAGTTTCATGATTTCACAAGAACACGAACCCTTTCCTCTCCCGCCACCCCAAGAGGATACAAATTAGTGAACCAAGAAATGATGCTATCATGGCAGGCAGGCAGGCAGCCTCCTCGTTTTGTATGCTGAAGGCATACGTCTCCCGCGGCTCCCACCCTCCCTCCCTCCCCTCCCCCTGCTGCATACTGTTTGTGCTCTTGATAACATGATGAGAATGATGACTGGCCCTTGTGCTGCAAACTTCTCTTCCCTTCCCCATGGACTGACGGTCTCAATCTTGGTTTCAGGTGCATGCCAAATTCCGTTATCCTTTCTACTATGAAATGTGCTGGTATGTTCTGGAGAGATACGTGTCCTGTGTGACCCAGCGCTGCCACCTCAGCAAAGAGTACCAGAAAGAATCAATGTTAATTGGTGAGTGAATCCTTCGAGTGCATGTTCAGAACTGATGCTAGCACCTTAAACCCGGGTTGCTTTGGTTTCTGCAGAGATGATCTTAAAATGGAGAACTGTAGAAATTCTAATGAACTATTTCTTTATTTTGAGGTGCGGAGGTTTTGACTCCTAAACATTTTCATGAAGTACCAACTTACTTTGAATGATAGTTATTGAGCATTCATTAGCAAGTGGATTCCAGAAAAAAAATTTTGGATGCATTTATTTCTTGGTTTCAGTACTGTTTGTGTTGAGATGATGTGCCAAACAGTTGAGGATTTACTGCTGTGTTTGGCACAGTACCTTAGTAGCCAGAAATGTGTGCATTACAAATGTGCTCCGGTAGGATGGATATTTAGTCCTTTTATAGCGTCTCCTCTACAGATTGCATTACAGTCACTAAACCTGGCTTCTTTCTCTTCTCTTTTCTTTAATCTTGACAAATTCTCTCTGGTTGGTGACTGACTTCTGGTTCTAGAGAATAACAAAACCAAGAAAACACCTCCACAAATCTACATGATCTATAACCTAAGTGCAAGGAGGTCAAAGAAACCTTTAAAACAACAGCTGAAAATGGACTATAGCAGAGATGGATAGATGTGCCTGTGTGCCTGAAGGGGGTAGGCATTGCTTTGGCACTGGTGTGAGCTTTACATCAATGTGTTGCAATTCCAGTTGCTGCCTTTCTGAACTGCAGTTTTTTTCCCTCCTTGTTTTGGAACAAGGCAGTGGGCCGTGTTACCTCCCCGCTTTTAAGCGCAGAATGGCTGAAAGTAACACAAGCACCAGCTAAATCTTAACTGATACGTATTAAGTGTGGAGGAAGACTAAAGTATTTTTGTGCCTCCCACTCTCTGAGATGCCAATTGGAGTGATCCTGGACTGTGTGGAACTGTTCCAGGCAGAGGAGGGAAATGATCACCCTAGCATAATGTTCAGTAAAAGGGGTTGAAGAAGGTACGGGCAGACATCACGCTCCAGTGGGTTTTTCTGACCAGGCTCACTTGAGGGACCTAAAAGGCCATGTAGATCAGCTGGAGAAATTTCTTTGGGGTCCTTGGGAACTTGAGTGCTACACATTTTGTGTCTTTGCTCTGTGAGACCCTGATCAGAAGGAATAGTAAAGCAGGAATTCCGTGTGGAAGAATTTTTATATAAGATCATCCTAGAGCAAAGGACAAATCAGCCCCTTGGATTGACTCTTCAGAAAAACAGCAACAAAACTCTGGTAACTGCATTTCTTGGAAAACAAAGAACTGACCTCCTGTTGTCAACACCACTGGCATGGAAAGAGACTCTTCCTGCTGCCAGGGTGGGGGTGCCAGGTCACTGAGGTGCAATTTCAGAACAAATTAGATGTGGAGAGTGGGTGGTTCAGGATATTGAGATGGGACCTTTTCCAGCTAAATGACCAGTGTGAATTCAAACCCAGCTCAATAATTACTGGTAATGGTTTGGTGATCCCCGTGAAATGTCTCAGTCCAGTTGCTAGCTGAGAGATAACTGACATCGTATACAAGCTCGCTGGGAGCCATAGATGTCCAGCACGTAGAGGGAAGGGGAGTTGTTTTGCATGACCAAAGAGCATCAGCTGCAAAGGCATTGGTAAAAGGAGCACAGCTGTATGGAAAATGGTTCGGTGGCGTCTGGGTCTTGCTGTCTCCTGTGGTGGCTTCAGCTGTTGGCCTGCTGGAAGGTGAATATTAAACTGTTTCACTGTTTATTCAGCATGGTTTTATGGTCATTTCAAGCTAATGTAAGAAACATGCTGCTCTCCTAAGATGAATCTGTTTTGTGAACCCTAGAGATCGTGCAGCTGCCCTGTGAGCTGTATCAGTTCAGTGACCTGACTGAAATGAACCCTACAAAAAAATGAATACATTTGTTATCAGTAGGACTGACGGGCTGATCTAACTTGCAGCCCTGCTGCAAGGCTGCTAGTGCCAGGCTGGTGCTGGGAGCGTCTGGCTGGGCAGATCTTGGGCTGTTGTTGCTGTCTTGAATGGATCAGTTCTTCCAGTTAACTGAAGTGGTATCTACTGACAGTGTGTGGTTCATCCACCTGCCTGCTGTCTCTTGACTTCAGGGTATTAGCATGCTGATAAAATCTCTGAGATTGACATCCAGGGCCTTTCTTTCCAGGAGTGACAGATTTATACTTTGTCAGACACTTGCTTTTTATTTCTTGGCAGAATCTTAACCTTAAAATAATTATTTAGCTGCGGATTGCAGCTCAAAAGCCCAGATCTACTGTATCTGCTGGATCTTTCACTTTGGTATTTATCAAATTCTCTACAGGAGTGAAGGTGCATCATTTACCTTTACAAAGCTGTGCTGTTTTGTTTTGCTCGAGTAATACTGATTCAAATACTTGCTTGTCTTTCTTTTAACTGGTCTCAGCGTCCGGCCTCTTGACTCAAATAAATCTCCGTGAACGTCAGTCCTTGAATTACTGGTTTGTTCTGTGGTGTCTGTATCTTACTGTCATTCACCTGCTGTGGGATGGGAGAGGTAAATGATGTCAGTACTCCAAAAAACCTACTGCTTTGTTTGTGAAGCTTTTCTTCAGAACTGTTAAGGTCCTTAAATTGTTAAATGCTCTTCTCTTCCTTAGAGACCTCTCTAGCTGCAAGCAATGCCTTGATTTCCCATGAGAGAGTATCCCTTGATGAAGAATTTCCCGTCATTCTCCTTAAAGAGTAATGAAACAAAGTACTTAACTTCTCTTCAGGCCCCTCAGTAGATTTAATTGTCTTCTGTCCTCCTTGGTTTCAGAAAAAAAATCTTCACATCGTTGCATTTGTTTTCAGAAATTTCTCTTGAATCGTAGTGTTTCTGCTGTTTCTTATTTTTTCCCCATTTTTTTAAATAATTTTTTTGACATGCTTTGTTCTAAATGTCTACTCACTAACTTCTCTTTTGGGTTCTAGAACTTGGGTTTTTTCACCCTTGAGCTGTGCTGCTTTCTTGTGTACCTTCTGATACAGTGGTCCTGCTGGATCTCTGAAGCAACAGAGATGACTACTAGTTGAGGAGGACATCCTCCAGAGAGAGCGCAGGATGCTGCCCATGGCCTCTGGGATTCACAGGGTGGTGATTTTCATAGAATCAGCAGAGATCCAGTTCTGTTTGGAAAGAATAGAGACTTCTGTGGTGATAGAGAACATCTTTGGAGAAAACGCAAAACTGAGTTCATAATCGCTTGTGTTTTAAGCTTTAGACTCTTCATGTTATGCTTTCGTTACATAGTATTTATTTACTTTGGCAGGAAGGTTGCTAAATTCAGGGCGACTCTTTCAAGAGATTGCCCAATCAAGACAGTTTATTATTGTGGTACCTCTGTCAGTAGAGTTGTATGGTGGTATAGCAGCTTTTATTGTTCTTTGTATTTCTGTTTTCTAAATGGCTGGACTCACAAAACTTCAAAAAACAAACCTCAGTGTAGGCGAGGCTAAAACCTTGAGTGTTCTCACTCCGTAAATGAAAACGTCTACCCTTCTACATGAGTTGGAGGAAGACTACTGTGGCTTCCTTTCCCATTCTTCAGGCCCACAATGAGATTTCAGGCGGTCGCCTCCTAGGTAGCGAGTGTTCTTCTGATCCCTTCCACAGAAGGGCAAACACTCAGGGGAATGATGACGTGACAGAAATCACAGCTGGCTGAAAAAGCTCACACTTTCTTTCACTCTCCTTTTTCTTTTCCTTGTCCCTCTCAGCTGCAACATTTGTCCTGCCAGCTGAAATAGTAAAGAGATCCTATTTGGGTTTCCAACTAGATTTGAACATGTGCTGTTTCAGGAGGGATATGTCTCCATTATTTTTACTCTTATCATGAATGAGTCTGTACTGGATGTTTTCAACCACAATTGACCTTCAGTGAGATATGGATCTGGAGAGTGAGCTGACAAAGAGTAATTGGGAGAAAATACTGGGCTATCAGAAATACACTTTCTCTGTAGCCTGCAGCTTTTAAGATTCCCATTGCTAAAATTTTAACAGGATGGCTCTAACTGTATATTAAGCCTGATGGATGAAGAAAATGTGCCCTCTGGCATGGTGAAGGAGCCATGGCTTTTTCTTTTTTTGTTGTTTTTTTCCCCTCATCCTCCTTCTCAGGGGATAGAATAGATTTGCTTATTGATAGACAGGTACTGGACTACATTGAGTGATTTCTGTGTGGAGTCCTCCATGCAGCAATACATTTCCAGTATGCTCAGGTTTTTTTCTGCTAATGAAAATGTCATTGCTGTCTTCAGCAGACCAGTAGGAACTGCTGCTCCCAAGTCACAGTGCCAGGGTTTGAAACTGGGAATGGCAAGGTAGATATTAGACACTGGACTATTGTAAAGAGTTCAGAAAGATTTTGTAATTATACCCCACCCTCCTCCCTGTCTTTTAAGGTCTGTAATACATGTTGCTTTTCAGCAAGGAAAGAAACTGTGCGTAATTATCCTTCTTGTATAAGTGGATAACTGTGGGGGAAGTTAAGTGATTTGCCCAGAACCACAGGGAAGTGAATTGCCGTCGGGGGGTTGGAAGGTATTTCTAGCTCTCTGTTCTCTGGTCAAGCCTGTGCTGCTGCTCCTCCTCACTGAGTTGTATCACTGACTGGTTGTATAACCTGGTTTTATTTCCTTTGAGATGGGGAGTGGTGAAGGTTTTTTAGGGCTAAATCGGATGGGAACCTGGCCTGGCTAACTGCTCTGAAACTGGAGTTCTAACCAGGTATTGGCTGGGGCATTGACACAGAAGAAGAAACCACAGTTGCGCTTAGCAGGAGCTCTTCTCCACGGGGAGGCTTGATAAACCAAAAACCTCCAAGTCAGTGGAGACCTGGTAATACAGTGCTTAAAATGCACTTCTTTACAGAGTAAATACAGATTGCGCTTATGTAGGACGTAAGTGTGCAGCATAGTAATTCTGAGTCAGATACTGTTTTCATTAAAATGAATAAATAAAAATCATGGCATGTTGCATTATAACAAAACACTTGAAAACACAGAATTGAACCTTCTTCACTTTGAAGTTATCCATCCATTATTGATTCCCTTGGATTTTTTTAATTTTATTTTTTTAAATTAGCAACAGCAGCAGACGGTTGTTGTCTTTTGAAAGCAGTCCACCCTTCATCTGACGGTGTAACAGCACTGCGGTCCCCTGCTGCTCCAGAACAGGCCGATGCACTTCAGGTTGTTAGCAGGCCCTGTCCCCGTGGGTGAAGTTAGGCCAGTCATCATGTAGCTGTCAGGCTTGCAAAGAACAGGCACTTGTTTGGTGATGGTTCATTTTGAGGTTAGATTTGGATTATTTCTGTGTGCGTGATTATCCTTACTGACTGTCCATACCCAGGTGTGGCCGGGCCAGCAGTGCCTGGTCCGTGCCGACAGCCGGTAGCAAGGGAGCGGCGGCAGCTGGCAGAACTGAACTGCTGGGCCCCGCGTGTGCTTGCTTCTGAGGGGAATAGGCCCCCGGTACGCTGTGATGCTCCGCTCCTCTCTTGCCTTTTGTTTCAGTAGGTTAGAGCAAGAGATGAAAAGTGGAGCGCTCTCTCGAAGGCTGTTTTCTCTTAGCACAGGAGCATTGCTTGCAGTAAATTATTCACACCTCCGTGACGTGATCTCCCTCTCTGTCCTTAGGCCTTGTCTACGCTCGTGATTTGCCCCAGTTACAGCCATCAGTTCCTGTTCAGCAGAGCCACGGCATAGGGTGACAGAAACATAATTTTCTTTGTACAGTTTTACAGTAATTTCAGTTAATGGCACTGTGCTAGTACTACTAGCATAGGGATGTGTACCTGCTTCTGTTTCATTGCTGGCATCTTCTCCCACCTAGGCTAGGTTTTTGTGCTTTGGTCAAGTGTTAAATAATTCACCAGGGTAGCGTGGCTTAGAGAACGGGCTCCAGCCCTAAATCCAAGAGTCTGTATTCTGATTCCTGGTTTTGCCCTAGATTTGATGTGTGACGATGAGCAATCATTCTTCTTCCCAAGCATCTGTTTCCTCAGCTGTAAAATGGGAAAGTGACATAAGCTGATTACATAGCCTGTTGAGGTAGATAAGTGTGCTAGCTACTGCGGACAAAGGAAAAAGCAGTGTTAAATAAAAGTTGGATAACCTAGTGTTTTTAAAATGTTCTGGTTAAGATGTTTTCTAATCCTGTTTGTTTTCCTCAGGGAAGCACAGGGGGGTGTATTAGCACAGACCAGAGAGGAGGAGCTGCTTTGGAGTGTTGCATGCCACCACCATAACGTGCAAAGCAGACTGCGCTCTGCTTCTTCATGGCGAAGCTTCAGGGGAGGGATGCAGGGAGGAGGTTCGCTTGTACTGTGCACAGAGCTGGATTTGGCCGCAACCAGCCTGGCTGGTTGTTGGTATTTTTTATGTGAGTTGGTCTTTTCACAGGCATTTCAGCTTAAATATGCTTTTCAGGAGTAGTTTTATGACCATTCTGGTTCTGAGGAAAAATTCAGATGTGACTGAAGGAGTAGTCTGGACAGAGGTCCTTGGGTTTTGCAGACAGTGTACCATCAGCATGCTTCCCTGAAGTATAAAGTGACCAACTCATTTCTTAGGCACTAATGCACAGAGTTGCACTTGGCCTTACGAAGTTTCTATTTGAAATTGCAAGGCTAAGCAGGTAGGGCAGCTGTCCTAGGACAGGTAACCACCACTACCTGTTACATCTTTGCTACCTAGCTGACAAGTAACACGTATATTTTGTAAGGAGATGCAAGAGACGAGGAGTTTCTCCGTGATGAGGATGGATTTGCCAGCTTGGAACTGGGCTTAAGCGTTTGTTTTGAGTCTCACTGTTAAACAGCCGGATGCTGAGCTTTGTGTTTAATGTTCATTTAATCCTTCCTTAAGCATGATTCACGTAGTCCTAATCCAAAACTACTGCATGGCAAAGCCCGAAAGTACTCAGGATTTTGGCTTGCTGAAAATACATAAATGAAGCTGTGAAAGAAACTTTTCTTTAATTGTTCACTCATTTTTCTGTATGACTTCCCTTTCCTTTGCAGTGTTTTTTTTTCTACATCTTGATTTCCTACCCATATTAGTATTAAAATCCACATTGACTTAACTGGGTGTTCCCAGTGTTAACTGTATTTTCCTCAGAAATTCTTGCTGTTGCTAGCCTGCGTTCAGTGTTGTTCGCTTAGTAAAGGAAATTGTGTCTTAATAAACAAGGAAAGACCAGTGCTTTAGAGAATCTTGGCCACTAGTTTCCTACGTTGCTTTCACTGCTTGATTACATGCACTTGGGTAACAGTGGGGATTTTTAGGGGAAACCTAGTATAAAACTAAGACTAATAGTTCTTTAGACACAGAAACTTGCATTTAAATTCTCCTGAAAAGTACCTAGAATGTATCAGGGACTGCCTTAAGAAAAACAAGATCATGTGACTCTGTGTCAGTCTTTGCATTTCTCAGTGTGTTTAGGCTTCTTGTCTGTGAAATCAGCATAATTGTAATCCTCTGTCTCAGAAGAGCAATGAGTATTCGTGCAGTAACAAGTTGTAGTTCTTGTTTTACCAATGGTTGCTTTCAAAGAGAAAGAGGATTGAGAAGTTGTTTTTGTGCTGTGCAGTTTCTGTGAAAGTGATGTACTGCATTTTACATGCTTTCTCCCATAATTTTTCCCTTCCTCTTTCTTTGCTAACTTTCGTCTTAAAGCTGTAAGGTTACTGAATCTGGTCTCTTTTGTATTTGAGGAAAAATTAGTTGCATATGACTTAAGAGCTCTGTGTACTCTTAATTGAAGGCACAGAAGATTGAAGTTTTGAAGAAAGCAAAGTTTTTCCCTAAATTTTGCCTGGTCATTTGAACTGAGCAGATGTTAACAACAACAACAAAAATTAAAAACAACAACAAAAAATTGGCTGAATAAAGCTCATTCCTTCACATACTTATCCAGCAGTGCCAAAGGGCATTATCCAGTGCCCTTTTAAATAGGCAGCTCCTAGCCCCAGTCACAGGAGTGTTTAAGTTATAAATTATATTGGATAAAGATTCAACATTCTTTTTCTAACTTTCAGATGCAAAAAGAAAACACAGCATAGACAGCTATTCATCAGATTCGTGGTTAGACATGGATGAAGAATCTTGTGATGCCCATATCCGGGAGGAGAAGGATGACAGCTTGGATAAGAACTCCAAATCCCTGGTGGATGGCTCCTCTTCACCCAACAGCACACACTCAGAAGAGAAGGAGGGTGCAGGGAGAAAACAGAAAGCCACAGTAATGAGGTACCTAAAAAGAACTTTGTCTAATGAATCAGACGACAGTGTAAAATCAACGACCCCCACGGATTATCCCAAAACACCAACAGGGTCTCCAGCAACAGAAGTTTCAACCAAATGGACTCACCTCACAGAATTTGAACTGAAGGGTTTAAAAGCCCTGGTGGAAAAGCTTGAATCTCTCCCAGAGAACAAGAAGTGTGTTCCAGAAGGCATTGAAGATCCTCAGGCTCTCCTGGAGGACATGAAGGTGGGTGTGATAGCTTGCTCAACCACACAAACTGTATACTGTGGGCACAGGAGACAGCAGGAGTTCAGAAGGCAAAGTTCTGCAGTGGAGGGGTGGGAGCTTGTGTGGAGTGACCCCCTCATATCAGCCTGCTGTGCCATGGAGAGGGAAATTATGCCTCTGACAAAAGCCATCTTTGCGCTGGGGAGGCAGCTGTTTGCAGTCTGATTTAATTGATGCGGTCCTTTTTGACTGGCGCAGCTGTGCTCAGAGGCCAAAAGTTTACATCTTTGCATAGTTTAGCACTTGTTACTGCCCACGTGTAAATATTATACCTCAAGAAGTCTGTTTATATTTATAGTCTTAATCTGCCCCTTTTGGTCTAGTTTCTTTTCTGGAGTATATCTAACTGACACGTACAAAATGTAAACAGGCGATTTTAATGCAGAAGATTGTCTAATGTTTTCCGTTGCATTTTCTTGCCTTTTTTTCCCCACCTACTTCGTTTTCTTTTCCTCCATTGCCCTCTATAGGTTGATAATTATTCTCCACTGGTACAATATACTGGTGCAATTTGGAGATGGTGTGAGGACTGAATGCCTACTAGTGATAGAACTTCTGTTTAGATTTTTAGTATGCTGGAAGTGGTACCTCATTGGACATAGGGATAGATTCCTCCTGAAGACCAGCAGAGCCTTGCTGCTTCTAATCTCTGATCTGCAGCATCCTTTGAACTGCCTGGTTAGCTTTCTTGTATCTTGTTTTCACATTGTATAAAATAGGCATATTAATATATTTTTAAATAAAGCGGAGACCAGCATATTCTTTTCATTTTGCTTGGACTTGTTAAATAAGGCTAAAATTTTCATCTAGAACAAATAGATTCAATACCATGGAAATTTGACCTGATTTGAAACTATTAGTATTAATTCGTAGTCTTGTGTTTGGACTGCTAGTTTTGTGCTGCTTCTGCGTACACTGTGATTCTTCAGCTGCATGTGTTCTATACACGAGATCTGTATAATCCACAATCTGCGGGGAAAATACGTGTGTATATGGTAAAAGGGGAGCCTATTTTTTGTGCTAGTGCAACAGCTGTTTAGAAAAGGCTTCAAAGCCAATTAAAGAAGGCTGTACATGCGCAACATACAGTGGAAGCATATTCCACAGTCTTGGATCCTGGAAGTGTGATGCACGGCACTCATTTGGTAAACCGCAAGAGCTGGGAAAGTCTCTTCTTGCAAAATCAGCCGCTTTGTATATGAAAGTGGATGTGCATGCCCACAGTCGTGGCAGTAGATTCACAGGCTTGCTTTGTGATCGGTTGTTTTCTAATCAGAAATCAATGAAACTTCGGGACCAGGAGCTGAGTTTGTGGTAGAGGAGAAAGACTGGTAGCATTACTTTTCCAAGCTTCAAGCACAGACCAAGTTCCTCCTAAAAATAAACAGCCCCTTCTTGAAATCCCAGAAAAGGGTACAACACATGATAAATGGTGCAGATGTTCCGAATGCAATCGTGCATGCTCTTTTTGATGACGTACTCCAATACACTGAGAGACATCTTACTAGAACATGGCAAGATGCCATATGTGAATCTGGTTTAAAGCACTGTGTAGGAGTAATGCTTTCTTATCCCTCTCCGGAGCAGTGGAGCTCTAGCTCCACTAGCTACAGAGATGGAGAACTTCGAGTGGACATTTAAGAAAAAGGTCCAAGTCATGCTCTTTCAGTGATACTGTGCTTTAACCAGTGGTGCCTCTGCCAGTTTATTTTGTTCATCTTGGCAGAGTTGCAATCTTGATGTTCCATCTCCTTTGATAATTGCACAGAAAATTGCCGGCATCTAAACTTCTCTCTCTGTGCCAGCACACACTGTAACCATCAGGATGTAGCCCAACATCTGGATATTTATGGTTCCCTGCTGGTTCAAGAGCCCATGACCACATCTAAACATCATACGTGCTGCAGAATTGTTTTCTCTGGAATCACCTCTGTGTTTGGCGAGCCTGTGACTGATTAGTCAGAGCAAGACTTCTTAAAAGGATGTTGACTGACAAACATTTTCTTGAACAGCGTCTAAAGAACTGTTGAAGAACTTTCTTTTCTTACCCGTCTTTGTACTGAGTTGGCCTTACCTATAAGGCAGCCCTCAATTTTCAGAGAATAAGAGTCAATGCAGCTTAGTAAATAATGAAACCCCACGCAGTCTGCTTCCTCTGTAACTCTCCCTGCAGTTACATCGCCTGCTTGCTGGGCGCTCTGAAGGAATTGGGGCAGTTTGGGTGAGTTGTACGCAGTTCAGTGGTTGCCTGAGTTACATGTCCTCAAGTCA
This sequence comes from Chauna torquata, assembly GCA_013399475.1. Lineage (NCBI taxonomy): Eukaryota > Metazoa > Chordata > Aves > Anseriformes > Anhimidae > Chauna > Chauna torquata. The sequence continues at coordinate 133,648 of VXAL01001166.1, read as the reverse complement.
GGAGTGGAGTCCAGGATTCCCCATGCAGATTTTCCCTTTGCTTGCCAGCAAGTTGTCTGAGACAGCCGCTGACAAGGTGTCTCATTCCCATCTAGTGCTGGGACCCTGTTGGGACTCCTTTCTGTCACCATGTCAGTTGTGGAAGGAAACAGTGGAGCCAGAGCATCCTGTCTCCTTGTAATCCATGTGATACCAAAGCATGAAGTTTGTGTTATTAGGTTCGTTGGCTTAAAAAAAAAAAACAGAAACAAGCGTATCAGCGTATGTTTAGGGCTTCTACCTTCAAAGGATAGAGCTTACTGATGGAAGAGTTGCCAAGTGACTGATTTCAGCCCCTTGAGCATACCTCTCACATAAAGGTCCTTGCAGGATTACTGTATTGCTTGGTGTGCAGAATGCGGCTGATCAGCATTTTGTTCTGTCCGTGCTATTCAGTGTGTGAGGTACATCACGCTGTTCAGACCCTCAGCTGAACAGGGTGAAACGAATGTTCCCGTGAGGTTCTCAGTGATGCTCATCGCTACAGTAGTCACGTGCATCACAAGTGGTAACTGATGAGCAGTTGTTATCTGTGGTTCGCAGGTAGGGAACTAAGGTGCAAAGAGATCAAGATAAGTGACCGTAATTTTGGATACTGTTTTTACATGCCTCTGATGTGATTTTCAGAACAGTTAGTGTTATTTAAGAATGATATTTGCGAAAGATAATTTTAACAGTATTGAAACTGTAATTGCTTAACATTTCTCCAGCACAGAAGTTCTGATCTTTAGCATCCAGTTTCCAAGCCAGGCGTGAGGAAGAGAAGGCACACGTAATTCTTGACTGCCTGTGGAAACTTGGTTTAAAAGGTTTGCCATGTGTCACATAGAGACATAATGGCAGAGGAAGAAATACAGTCCATTTTTCCAGAATGGTGTTTATCTCCTTGACCACAAAATCATATTTCCTCTTACTTTGCTACCAGTTTTCCAACTTGAACAGAAAATAATGTGAGGATTTTGCTGATAGCAATAGCAGTCGAGTGAGCAGAAGCCTGGCACCTTTACCTCACCTCCGATGAATATCCAGAGCACCAGTCATCTGTGTGGCTGAATGGAGGCAGAAATCCTGTAGAAAGAGCTTTGCAGATCATGTGTGCTGTGACTGTATTTGGCTGTATTCACAAGGTTTGTTTCATGGGCAACCTGAATTTTGTGCACGTGATGTATTAATAATGCCTATAAAAAGCACCCTTTAGTGCTCCCGCTTGAGAGTTATTTTTAACAAATGCATTTCTGACGAAGTCCCAGTTCTTGCTCTGCTTGGAAAGTCTTAAGCAAGTTTCTTTCTGAAGAAAATAAAAGCGTGTTTATTGTATAGTTTTATTTCTTAATGAAATATGCTCAGGAACTTTTCTGTATGACATTCTAGTCTTTGTGCCTCAGTAAGATAATTAATGTTTTCAGAAAACAGGACAAGGGTAGTTAAACTGGAGAAAGGAAACCATTTTTTTCAGTGATGTGAAGTTTTACAGAACAGCTCGGTAACTTGTAAAGAATTCATGCTTTCCTGTCTGAAGCAGGGATACAGTAAAGGATGGGTGAGTGGATTACTGCTCTTTGTGGTAAATACAACTACAGCTATATGCAGCTATTTAATGTCAAGTAGGTGAGACTCTGAAGTCAAGTAATTTATTTTCCGTATGAGAAGGGAGAGTGAAAACTAATCTAAGCCTGTGTAAATTCCTTACATGTCATCTAAGCTCCTAACTAACTGTGACTATCTAGTGGGGACACAGCAATCCAGAAGCGTCCAGCTAATGCCTCTGCAGATTGAGATCCCATTTATCACCATGATCGATGGAGTGCAGCAACGCAAGGGAGGCTTATTTGTGGAGCATAGCACGGGCCTCACTTGGGGAGCGAGTCAGTTCTTCCCTCAGCTCAAACAAGGAATTAAATAATTGTCGGTTGCCGCTCTGCCGTATGGGAATTGTATCGCATGAGCCTCACGTTCACCACCAAAGGAGCTTCTCAGAGGCCTCCAAACAGCGATTACTGACATCAGCGTTCACTCCCTAGCAGATGGCAGCCGAACAATCGGCAGAGGAGATGCAGTACTGCCTGTATCCAAATGTCTGTGGCTGGGCTCTGTGTGAGAATGTACGTGCAGCAAATGTGAGGGGAAGTTGTTGCACAGATAAAAACTGCCATCCCTGAGGGCGCTCAGCTGACCCAAGCAGCAGAAGAGCAGAAGGCTTGGCAGCATAGCTGGTGGCAGGGTGAGCAGCCAGAAGATGCTGCAGCCATTGCTGCCACGTGCCTGCTGTTGGTGTTGGCTGTTGGAGGCACGCGCAGCCTGCAGTCATACCTGAAGGTGGGGTACGAAACAAGCCAACAATGCCTGCTGCCCGTCTTTCAATTTAAAAATGAAGTAGCAGCTGAACTGTGACAAAAGTACCTACAGTGAACAGATGAGGAAGAGAAGGAGAAAAAAAATAACCAAGGAGTAAATATTTGTAGATGGTGGCCGTGGGGACTGGAAGTTTCATTGTGTGGCTTCTCCATTTCACATTTAGCTGCCAAATGGTATGTCAGCCTGCTAAAGATGCAGTTGGGGTGGACTTAGGCATGAAGAAGAGAATAGGGACGTAACCATCTTACTCCTTGGTGTAGTCTGCACACCGCACATCACAAGACAGGTAAAGCTGAGCACTCTGCATCCCACATTAAACGCTGCCAGCGATAGTTGTCTGTATGCAGTCTGTGATTTCAGCACACAGCATTTCTGTTGCGTTACTAGCAGGATGGTAATTCCTTTGCTGCTGTTGGGAAAGGATTGTGAGATCTGCCTCCTAATAATGCCACAGACCTTCCCCACTTCAAAGCAAAAATGCTGCTCTTCTTTCGAAGGGACTGTGGAAGTCCATTAGGGCAGAAGAAACTCAGTTTGCAGAACGGAGTTTGTCAAATATCCGCAACTCCTTGGCAGCAGCAGCAGATTCTTGTGCAAGACAGATGATATCTACTGAAATATGTTCTTACTTTTTCTTGCCAAGAAATCTTACCCCATTCTCATTCTGATGGCAGAAAAACACTCCCTTTACAGAATGCATTTCAGGGGAGTCATTCCTTGCTGCGCTTGTGAAATTAATGGCTAAGCTGAATTCTTACATACTTAATCAGTTTTTTTACTTCCTACCTGCTGTTGTCACCACAGCCTTCAAGTGTAGTGAATCAGGCAGCCTTGTGCTGGGTGAGCATCATGTTGTTTGTCTAACTGGAGCCCCATGGCTTTTCTTTCTTTTTTTTTCTTTTGTAGCAGGTGAACAGAAGTGTGCCTCCTGCGGCCTGTTGTGCGCTGACATTTGACACTGCAGTCAGTGCAACTGTGGCTTGGTTATGGTTCTGCTCCTGAGACATCCATTGTTTTCAGTTGGCTGATAGGACAAACTGACATAGTTTTAAGTTTCTTCTTGGATAATATTTTCACGTGATACATATGATAACAAGAAACCCTCGGTATCCTGCCAAGTTCCTGGAATATACTCTGCTTGCTATTGAACATGGAGTTTCTGACAGTCACTAATGGAAATGTTAAGGTTTTCTGTCTTGCAGACTTCCAAATTTAAGAGTAACAAAGTAAAGAGGGATTAATTTGTCCTTTGTTTATATGGCTCTCAAGCTGCCTTCTTGCTCTGGAGAATTTTGGCTTTGCTATAAAAACACAAAGGCCCCTCCATTTTTAGGATTGAAAACTACCTTCAAGAATGTGGTCACAGTTAACGCGGCGATCGCTGTCGCGGTGTGAAAAGGACTTGGGAAAAGAGGTGCTCACTTAGCCTTGCTCAGCTTGGTCAGGAGTGAACTTGCCATTAACTAACCTGCACGTAAGAGTCGTTAGCTGTCACCCGAAGATTTTTGGGCTGGGTATTCGCTATGAGCCTGTGCTCCACGCCAGACAGGCTGGGACAAGCCGTGTTTTACTCCTCGTCAGCGGGGCTGCGCCTGAGCACACCCACAGTGCCGGGCTGACAGAATGGCCTTTTGCTGGCATTCCTTATTTTGGTCATGGGGGCTGCTTCTGGACTAAGCAGTGTCAAAAACAGCTTCACCAGTGTGATCGTTTCTGCAGGAGGCGCTGCGTGCTGTGCCGCAGCCTCTGTTAGTGCAGCATCTCCACTCTGAGCCCAGGCTGGGGAACCGAGCGGAGTCCAGCAGGTCCCGGAGCTCCGGGTAGGGAAAGGCAGCCCCAGAGACACTCATCCGGAGCAGAGTTTAAGTGCTCGTCTGCCTGCTCGGGCTGCTGGGGCCTGGAACGTGCCATGGTGTTCCCAGCTTTAGGCAGATGATTACAGATGAATTCCAAGTGCGCTTCCTCTTAAAAACAATTGCTGTATTTTAAGCTCTCTTTGTATAGTGTGTGAAATTTGTAATTATTAAATTAGTGCCTGGGGGGGACTGAGAGTGCCTGGTGCCTGTTGTTGTCTAATTAAGCTTTTTTCAAGAAGACCGTATAATTGGGAGCAACACCGTTGACTTTCATTGTCTGGGGTTATCTCCTAACTTCTGTTAGGAGGTAGTTTCCAACCTGCTGTCCCTGTTTGTGTTATTGGAGCAATTATTTTTTTCCCCTTAATCTGTTGGTGCTTATTTGGGCCTCAATTTTCAGCAGCCCAGCAGAATCTTCCTTTCAGCTTGTTTTTTGTTTTTTATTTGTTGTCGTCTTCAGCTGCCTGGACTCCACATTAAGAGCTTTGTAGCTAGGTTAGTAAGCGTGTAGGGAGTCATGGGGAGCGTGGACGATTCCCAGCTGCACCGCTGAGAACGCTTAAAAGGAGTTCTTCCCCACCTCTGGGTTGAGTTGTACGGTGACGGGAGTGATTCACAGCGGCAGGAGCTGCGTAAGGCAGCACAACCCACTCATGAGATTTCTAGGATGGTGCGTCAAGGCAAAGGATTTGGTGGGAGGGAGGGAAGACCGATCTTTTCCCTTCGTACTGTACCATCCCAAGTCAGGTCGTTTCTCAGTGAATACTCAGGAAACTGAATGTCTTACCCGATCGCATGAAGTGAGTTAGGGTACAGCAGCGCTGGCCTGCCCTTTGGTGTGGAAGGAAGGCCAGTGGAAATGACAGTGCTCTAGAATCCGCACACAAAGATGAAACGTTGCGATGCGTGTTTCTGTATCTTAACTTACCCGAACATTCAGGCATCTGAGGAGTGCTCCAGACTATGCAGCTGGTGCCCTGTGACTGCAGAAATAGTGGTGGTAGAGCCTGGATCTTCCAGGGTCTTTTGAAGACTTGATTAGGAGAAAAGGTGTTGGTCGTGGTGGTTGCTTGGGTTTTAGTGAGCTAGAGTTTAAAGGGAGAGGTGATGTTGGTGTTACGCTGGTACCAGTGGAAAACACTAGTCTTCTGGACACACCAATTTTAAAGAAATCTGTAATATTTGAGGCAATTTGTAATTGGTTTTGCTGTCTGTTTTGCAAGAAACTACACTTTTTGCATCTTAACGACATGCGGGAGTTTCACGTTGATTTGGAAGTTCCGAAGCAAAGTTAACTTGTGGAGACGGAACAAGTCAGCCGAGATCACGTCAGCCTTTTTCATCGGGGTGGGGTATTGTGTTCTGCAAGTCTGTGTGCTCTTACGTTGGAAAAATGTTTCTCTGGTTAATAAAGACCTTTTTGCTCGCAACAGAACATTCTGAAGGAACATGCTGATGATGACCAAAATCTTGCCATTTCGGGTGTCCCTGTGGTCAGCTGGCCCAAGAAGACCCCAAAGGTAATGAGACACAATTACTTACTAACCGTTGCCACGCTGGATCTTGGTGTTTGTTTGGCTGTAACCTGACAAAGTGTTTTGTATGATGCTTCGGCAGCAGCTAGCATGCTTAACGTGAAAAGTTATTTTTAATGGTTTTATGACTGTGTTGAAGCAGAACATAAAGGTGCCTCAGTAAGGAGAAACTGGTAGTTTCCAGTTAAAAAAGAGTTTGTTTGGGCCTTACTTATCTGTACAAAACTTTGATATGTCTTGGTCATTTACTAATAGTAGTTAAATTTGAAAATGTTGATGAAACATTTTGTGTAAATATAAGTGCTGAGTAAATCCTACAGACTGGTCACTTAGTAAATACTTTGATCTGGATGAGAGGATGTTTTTTCTCTTATACTACAAGAAAGATTCTCTATATTCTCTGTACACATCTTCCACTAACTTTGGAGGGTTGTTTTCTGTCCCTGTACCTTCATTTTTCCTCCTATATATGGCAGTAATTCTCTTCGCTTTGCAGAAGAACAGTGAGGCTTGCTTTATTAATGCTTATGAAGAATTTGGAATAATTAACTAAAGAATAATGTCAAAAGGCTGAATGTTATTTATAACAGTGGTATGTTTACCACACTCCAGTTATTCAGTATGCTGTAAAAGCAGCTTTGCTTATTTAGAAGATGTCTCATTGCTTCTATTTTTTACTGTCGTTTCTCACTGAATTAGCTTTATAATACATAATTTCTCTAGAAATCCTGAAAGGGTCAGTCAACTTTAATCAGGCTTCTATCTGAAAATCTGTTATCATCATTGTAAATAACTTTCGCATCATTAACTGAGTGAATTCTTTTCCCTGTTCTCTCTCTGCTGGTGTACTTGCCGTGGCTTTGCGTATAGTCACTTGTAGCCGTGAGAGTTTGCTGTTTTCAGATGGGAGGGAAGTAGGAGACCATAAACTTCAGCTGCCAGGGAAGAGTGGAGCAAAGTGAGCAGGAGATACTGCTTCTGGTTTATTTTTGGTTTCGAGCTGGGTGAATTTCAGATAAGTTATGTCTTGCTACATACATATTTCCCTTTTGCAGTGCATCCATAGGAATATACATTGCATTTAAAACACCACTTTGTTTAAAATCAACGACGTGTTTAAACAACAGTTTGTTTAAAAACCCTGAGAGGACTAGATGTCAGATTCTCCACTCCGCTGCTTTGATAGCTGCTGTTCATTCACCAGTCAAGTATACTCTAAGCGTTGAATAAGGCAAAATCTCTGTGACCAGGGGAAAACTGGTGTGTGAAACTTACGAACAAACTTACGAACTTACAAAACAGAACTAAGAAGCAATTGACTCTTAAGCTGTGTTTTTGAGCTTGTATTAGAAGTAAGGGTCTTAATATTTTGATTTTTTTTGTAAGCTTTGGTTTTGTTCATGTTCTTGTTCACTTTATTTTGGAATCCTTGATAGATGGCTCACTACTTATATTTTATTTCTGTGCATTGGCAACATAACTAACTGTAAAAGCTTCTGTTTTTTTTTGTAATTTTAATCTCATCCCTTTTTGCAAAATCCATCTTGCTGCCTGCAAGTTTTTTTTTTTTTTTTAACTTTCTGGTGCTTAGTTTCCATTAGGCTTTTTGAAGGCAGAAATTTTTAAAGGCATCATTCCTAGCGCTAAGTTACAATAACAGTTATACACCTCACACAAATAAGAGGAAAACTTTCATAGAAAGTCAGACTTTAGCTTGAAGTTTGCAAATAAAAACTTAGAAGAAATTCTTTCCACCATGGTCTTCATATTTATTTTGCTTAATCAGTAATCAGCCTGTATTATGCTTAAGTTGAAAGGTACACATGCAGATATGACTGAATGTTTTGCAAAAGGAGTTTGTTGTTTGTCGAACTCCCTTCTAATGCACAAATGTCTGGATCTCCTTACATGTCACAGCTATTTCCCTCCTCTGGAAACAGAGGCCAAGTGAACAGGCTAGGAAGACATGTCATAGCATTGCATCTTTGAGCCCCAAATTAAAATATGTTGGAAAGACAATGTAGGGGAGATTTGTATAAAAGCAATGGTGTAAGTGGTTAAGCTTCAGTATTTCTCCTTCATTCCCTGTCAGTCCTGATAATGAAACAGAAGATTTTACAGAGAAGAAAACCCTTAGGGAGGGGGAAACTCCCTTTAAAATTGGACCGTAGCTGGTGGAGCAGGTCTCCATGGCTGGAAGATTCCACAAACGCTGAGCACAAGGCAGGGGAGTAACGCCTAGCAGTGTTCTTGCTTTCTGTAGTATTGCTCTTCTAGTACATAGAAGAAATGCAAAATATTTAACAGTGCCTTTCTGGAGATACTGCTGTGTAAAGGGAGCGGCGCAGTACAGCGTGGGACTGGCTTTTGTGGGACTGGTAAGAAGACCTTGTAGCTGCTATACCAGCTTCCAGGGAGGGGAGGATTGTCTGATTCAAAGTCCTTAAAGTAAAAGAAGCAAAATGAAATTCAGAGAGAGGAGGCAGTAACTGAAAAACGTGGCTCTTACTGTCTCCCAAGAGAAGCCTCCAGAAGAGATTTAGAAAGACAAGAGCAGCAGATGGAGAAGGAAGAATAAAGCTGGCACTAAATGCCAAAACATTTCAAAGAAAATGGAAATGACTGTAAAGAAAGGAGGGGAAGAGACTAGAAACAGCAAGAGAGCAGGATGAGGAGAGAAGCAAGTACGGAAAAGAGACTGAACGAGGAAAGCATAGAGCAGGCGTAGAAAACTCTTACTAAAGTAAAAGATCCCTGAAGGACGGGACAGTGAACGATATTAAACTGTGAATAACCCAAGTTGTGAAAGGGCTTGCTTGGTTATGTTGACTTGGTTTTGAAAGAATATGCCTTTAATAATTTGAGTGATTTTAGAAGCAGCAAATAATATTTCTTTTTAACATTGAGTCACGGTTTCTTTTATGCATTGTTAGTGTGACATGCCAACAGTGTGCGCAGTTCTGTGCTGCAAAACAATTGTTTGAAGACTGTGAAATTCTGGGGTTTAGGAGAGAAACATGTTCACCCACCTTAAATCACAGCTCAGAGTGGATAGGGTGACGGGCAAGACACTCCGCTCCTTAGCTGAGAGTGGAAGCCCCATCCTCGTGCCACATCGCTCATGGCTGCCCTTTCTAAAGGCATTTGGGGCTGTCAGTTTTACTGCAGCTCTCTCAAAAACTTTACTTTCTGAGAAAAGAAACAGAAGTATCAATCAAAAATGGTTTTGTGAGGAGATGAAATACGTAGGTGAGATTTGATCCTACGATTAGTGTACAGAAGGGGAGGCAAAGGTCTGCGTTCTGTTCCCAGCTCTGCTGAGACCTTGTGCTGCGTGAGGCAAACGGCACCTCTCCTCTCCCTGAGCTTTTCCATACTAGATGATGATGATGCTTCCCGTCTTGGGAGGCTGTGAAGTGAAATTAATGTTTATAAAGATCTATGAAACCTTCAGCTGAAAGTTTTGTAGTAAAACATGTGAGCCATTATTATTTTACGCTGATAGGAAAATAGCGTGTTTCATGGGCACCTCTTCCAGATCATATTGACTCATCTTTGTGGCTTTTTTTGCAAAAACTTTCAGAACAAAGAATCTGCCCTTCTTCAGCTGTAGAGCAAGAGAAAATTTTCAGAAGTCAATTTTCAGAAGTCTGATAGTGACTCACTTAACAACATGTTTGACTTTGCCAGGGATCCTAGGGTATGTACAATGATCCTAATTTAGTCCTCATCAGGGAATCAGGAGTGTGGGGCTGAGCGGACATGTGAAACCTTACTTGTCCTGATGTCTGGCTGACAGTGTCCGTACCTTCCGACTAGACAGCATGTTTCCCCTGCTGGCCGCCCAGCACGCTGCAGCTGAGCACCTGTGAAGCCCCGTCCGTTCCCATTCCTTTGCTGGGGGTTAGGCAGTAGTAAGTTGTCCTTGCTTGGTGCTAAGCTCTATCTGTGTGGTTGGTTTTTTGTTTGTTTGTTTTTTAATGGTAGTCTGCTGTCAGAAGGGAGGAACTCCATGGGGTGTGCTGCCTCAGGATTTTGATTTCTTACCTGGTTGGAGTGAGAATAAATTGTAAGAAATTAACTCCTTCCCGGTGCCTGGGACGTGGACTTCTGGGCGCTGTGGAAAGAGACAGGGCCTGGCTCATACCTAGGTTTCCACTATGGTGGCACATAAGTGATCACTGGTGTAGGGAGCTGACTACCATCAAACCCAGTCTTGAAGCCCACCCTCAAGATTTTCAGTGTTACAGTATCAGACTTCCTACTTTATCTGCGCAGGGATGAGGGGTAACGTTTTATTAAAGGACATGGTCCAAGCAGAAAACATGTATTTTCTCAAACCATTTCCTATTTCTGGAAGACAACAGTCAGCTGCAGTAGTTGCCGCTCTGTGGCAGTGCCTTCTGTTTTTATTGTGATAAAGATCTTCAGTTGTCTGTGAAGAGCAGCTGTAAAGAAGTGAAACACGTTTGGACTCTGTTGTTCTGTGACAAGTTAGAAGTGCAGACTGAGCCAGATTCTCATCTCTTTTACCTGACGCAAACCTAAGGCCACTGCATTTGTAATGATAGCAAGTGTCCAAATATATATAGTCTGGCTGTGAACAGGAGATAAAGCTGTAATTTTCAGTGGCTGGTTAATAATACTGGAAAACGGGGCTGTTTTTCTGACCCTGTCACTTTTTCCATATAATTATTACTTCTTGATTTTAAGAGAAGATACTTGAAAAGTATCATAGGGCAATGGTAATATCCCTATGTTAAGGAGTACTGTTAATTAGTAAACGCCACAAATTGAAATTTTCATTGAACTATGTCTTTTTTAAAAACACCCTTCCCTTCGATTGCAATGCAAAATAACGTTCGTAGCTGTGTATTGGTGCATGAGAACCAGGAAGAAAAAGTGATTTAAAAAAAGAGAAAAAGACATATCCCAGGCTGTTTTGGGTTTGGTTTTTTTTTTGGCTGTTGTTTTTGGGGTTGGGGAGGGGGGCACAGGGTTGAAAGGGACCTTCTGGGTTACCAGCTGCACTTTCCTGTTATTATGGGCAACCACAGCATCTGATTCCATTCATTAGCAAGTTCTCACAGCAGTTAATTTTTTACTCCATTATTTTTACTAGAAATGTTTTTGCAGAATTCTGGACATACATGTTTCTGGCAAAGAAGGATTAACCTGTAAGAATTCCCCCACAGGAGGTAAAGCAAATGGCTGGTTAGTGTGGTTGAGGAAGCACTGAACCCGTAGCACGGTGTCCTGTTTCGACAGTGGCCAGTCACAGCTATTAGAAGAGTAGTAAGAACGGAGCAGACAGAGTAATCTTTCCTTTGCTTAACTTCACAGTTAGGCTACCAAATCTTATCGGCTTTGTTTTTGTTTTCCCTTGGTAGATATGGTTTTTTTTTCCTGTGAATTTACCTAATAATTTGTGGAACCTGTTGATCTTTCTGATATCCATAGCATCCTGGAACAGTGAGCCCACCGTTTAATAAAGCTCTGTGTAGAAAAGCACTTCCTTTTGTTGTTTTAGATCTGTTCCTTCATATTACAAATACACTCCATGCCACCTGCATCGTGGATTTTGAGAAATTTGAGTGAAGTCTCCCGTTCACCTTCTCTGTGCTGTTAACGCTCTTGTTATGTCCCTGTTGCTGCTTCTCACTCATCTCTTTTTTTCCTACTCTCAGGCCGAAAAACACTAGTAACTTCAGTCTCTTCTGGTACACGAACCACACCATATGTTTGATCATCTCTATCACTCTATTCTAGTTCCACTACAGGTGGTTTTGAGTGGAGGGCGGATATGGGACTCCAGAACTACATGTAGTGTTCAAGATGTGATGTTTGAGAGGAGAGTAGAAGAGCGTGTCTTGTTCAGTGTGGCACAACAGAGTTGAAGGGGGAGATGATTGCTATGTGTAAGTACTTCAGGGAGTATAGATACTAGGGGAGGAGGAGAGTTATTTAAGTTAGTGGATGATGTTGACATGAGAACAAGTGAATATAAACATACCATAAATAAACTTAGTCAGGAAGTGAGGTTTCTGATCGTTATTCATAGTCTGAAGTAAACATCACACAAAAAAAAATAGACAATGGTGATGGAAAGGGTGTTAGATTCTTAGAAATAACCTGTATTTTAAATAACAGAAAGCAGTGATATTAGTCAGTCTCTCCAGATCTGGAGCCCATAAAGGTCCTTGGGCACATGTGCCTGCTGCCATTTTCCAGCAAGGACACTTTTTCTCTCTTCTTGGTTTTTCACGTTAGTAATGCTGGGAGGGGAAGAGGATCTACCAGTTTCTAATAATAGAGCTCCTCTATGTATGGCTTTGGTTTTATGAACCTATACGCAACATCGTGCATTGGATCAAACGTCAGAAATGGTAAGTAAATGGACTAAGAATCAATGGATGCAGCAAATTTGAATGTATGCAGAAGTTAGAAAAAAATAGCATGAATTCGAGAGGTTCAATAAACTTCAACTTGAAAAAATCTTAGCTGTGGTTAGCACCACTGTGATTTTTCAGAAGCGTTGAGCATTGCTTTACATCAGGTTTTCTTCAAATTCAGAGGAAGAGGTGTTAGATGGACAAAGAACATTCTTGAAAACCTTTGAATAAATACTTCCAGTTTTTACTTGTTTGCTTACTAAGAATTCCTACCATAGCTATTGCTAGGCCAGCTCCACCCAGAGCAGCGAGAGCACTGAGGCACTAGTTACAGCAATTAGTGTTTTAACCAGAGTGGTGTCTGAAGCAGATCTGAGCACGCATAAATGGCACAGCATCAAAACAGCATCAGTTTCAGGAGCCTGCCCGGGGGCTACCACCAGGAAAGCTACATTCCTAGTAGTAGCAGCGGGAAACCCGTGCCAAATTCCCTAGGACAGACCAGCCCTTGGAGATCCATTCAGGGTACCTCCTGTGAGACTGTGAACGTATTAGAGACCAAATACTGACAATTAAAAGCAAGCATTGAAAGATTGAATTTTTACTTTAGTTCCTATAGTATAGGAAAATAACTAGAGAGGGGAAGGAAAAAAAGGCAGAAGGACACTGAAAGAATTCTGTGTAATTTGTTAGACTCTGTATTTTTCTGGTTTTGATTCAAATCAAGTTTTATATCAGTCATTCCAATGCTGCAGGAGCAAAAAAGTTTTAAACTGTTGCATTTTGTCCTTGCCAGGCACCAGTTTTAAAGGTGTTTGGGGTGATCTCACGCAGCGCTGCTTGAACTCTCCTTGGTGTCAACAGCAGTTACAAACACCCGTAGTCTGCAAGACTTGCATATAAAAATACATGTGTATTGTGAATCCTTTTTGTTGATAAAAAGTCCTGATTATAAAGTTCATCATCTCTTGCAAATCAGACTTATCTTGATAGTTATCAGATGCTAATAATTTTTCTGCCAGAAAATAACTTAAGTACAAAAGAAAATCTAGATTAAAATCAATTTAAATTTTTCTCTTTACTGATTTCAATTGTGATTGGAATCAGTGATTTAAATAATTTTGAACAATTTCTGTTTCTCTACACTGTAGGGATAGTAGCTGCCATGTGGTAGGAGAGCGCTGAAATTTATTCAGACAGGTACTGCAGTTCTGGCTCCTGACAAATCCATTAAGAAACAAAACCATGTAGTTGAGGTTTGGGGGATTTTTTTTTAAGGGGGCTTCCCACAGTAACTGTATGCATACAAAAGCAAACCCTTTCCCTGCTAAGTACGCTTACTCGGGAGCAGGAAGAAAACCTGATGCTCCAGAACTGAAGACGACTTCAGGCACTGCGCAAAGGAGTAAGAGTTGCTGAAGCTACTGGGAGCTTCTGTCGAACGTCTGCTTTCCTGGGGCAGTGCTGATGAGGAAGGCAGCTCCTTGCCTGACTTGTTAATTTTTCTGAGTACTGCTTCGGTCTCTTACAAACGTTAGTTCTTGAGACAAATTCGTTTCTGTGGTAACTCCGCGCGGGCCGGAGTTGTTTCAGGGTTTGGTGTATGTGTATCGTACATAACATGCCCAAAGAGCTTCACTGCATATTGCCTCAGTATTCTTCTAAACGCTTTGCCTGGTGACTTGACAGATTATTTCTCACCTCAAGAGACTGTACTTGAAATATTGTGTCCCTTCAGGGAGTAATTATAAATAGCAAGGACTTGAATGAGCACCTTCTTAATCTTCCATCTTTGACTTAATATTTTCCCTTCTTATCAACTCTCAGCCACTTGCTTTGAAATTTGACCGATGCCTTTATGTGATTAATACATCAAACAGGTAAATTAGAGCCATTTTGGCTCTGAGTAGAAATTTGAACGGATTGGAAAAAATGAGCAGACATCTCTATTTTCAAACTGTTGTGCTCAAAGTATCATAGTAGAAGATTTATGTGTTCTTCCCATTGTCATTCTTCCAACATATGCAAGAATATTCAGTAACATGATTTTTTTCCAACTGAGGTCTTGACTGCCATTTTTCAAGATAGTTGCTTTCTCTTTATTTCATGACAGTAAAAGTGCTGATGAAAACTGCTTTAGTCATAAGACCTTTTTTGAATGTGTTGTATGTGAAGTGAGTTGATGGGTCTCAAATTTTATCACCAGTAGCTGGACTACTTGCCCTGCTGAGTTGGCCAACAAAACCAAAAAAAAGCTAAGATTTGAATCTGATCAAGTGTTTGAGCATCCTTATGCTCTCCCCCACCCCGACATTAAAACCATTCAAGCTTTGAGTTACGTATCTGAGATTTAATAGTTTTGTTTCTGGATCGAAGCACATTGGCAGAGCAATGTGGAAGGCGTTTGTCATTCCACAGTACGCGCTGAGCAATTATGGACATTAATCCTGCATGCACTTTTCAGAACAAAATTGAATTGTATGTTCTGTCCCTGAGAAGATGGCTTCCTTTTAGTTCCATAGCACACTGAAATTAAAGTCTGCTGAGAATATAAATGAGGTCTTGTTTCAACTTTATGACTTTCCTGCAGGCACTAGTAGACCAGATCTAAGAGGCACAGGAGTGCTCTCCTTTCTGAAAATTAGCAAATCTAATGAAAGAAATGGAGAAGGTCTGATAAAAGCAAAGCAGCTTTGAGACTTACTGTGTTTTGCTCATTTTTTGGCCTGGATGTTTCCCTACAAATCCAAATCAGGTCTGTGGGTGACAGCTGAGCACCTGAGCGCTGATGAGGAAAAACCTACTTCAGCTCTTTCTTTGCTTACATGTCAGCACACCATTTGTTAGCCTCTAAATTGGGTTTGGTCTCTAGATTTGAAAGCTGCTGCCAGACATTGGACACAACTGATTGTCTCAGCGAGCGCATTTTGTGCTGTGTGTCGGAGTGCAGAGCCACTTAAAGGAAAGCAGGTTACGTATTCTGGTTAATCCACTCCTTTAGCTAGCAGTCACATCTGTTTGCATGTTCCTCCACAGCGTGGCAGTCATTTCTTATCTTCTTATGAGCCTACTTCACTAGTTTTTGCATTTACTGGCAGAACATGGCTCTTGGGGATGAACAGTCTGTGATAGAAGGATTTGTGGAAGAAGGAAGCGTGGCAGGATTTCCCTCATTTCCCAGCAGATAGTCCCCATCATGCCATGGTTCTTCCTGTAGAGAGTAAATTCATACATTCAGATTTCAGGAACTGTTGAGATTGTTGGTAGCTCTCTGTTTCCACAAATCTGATGCTATGAAGACAGAAGACCTCAGTTACGTATCAGTAGGTTCCCAAGGTGTGGTGCTTTTGCCTTAGGAGGCAGAGGAACTCAGTGTTTCAGTACACTTTTTGCAGTCTTCTTATATTTTTAAGATGATGGGGTGGCTTTTTTTTTTTTTTCTTTTTAAGGCTTCTGAGAAAATTCGAGTGAGTTACCACCAGCATATTGTCTGGGCTCTTGATGTTTTGTGTGCTGCTCCTCTGCTATGCTGTCATAGCCTGAGGTGGTTGGCCTTCGAGAGAGCCCTACAGCCCTTGCCTTCTTTGCTTCTCATGTGTTGGATGCTGGTTAGAAAGTACGTGCAGTAGGCATTATGTGGAGGGAGCAATCAATATATTATTTCATCTTGAGTTACTTTATTTGATCTAAGGTTGATCAGTCAGATGGTTTATTAAAGAGACTGCGATGGATGCTCAATGCACCTGATGACTACTCTTATGTCACAGTTCAGATGAAATAAGTAGTGGGAAGTAGTAAGATCATGACACTAGATGGATATTCAAAGACAAAAAAAAAAAGTTGCCAGAACATCTCTGACAGCGTTGAGAAAATGACTGAAATATTGGCCAGAACTCTTGAGAAAAGTGTCGTGAAATTTGCCCGTGCCCAGCAGTTAGGATCATATTTCTTATGAATGGACGCTTGCACCAAAATAATGATCCTCAGAAAGCTATTGGGTAACTCCCTTGTTCTGATACAGGTCAAGAAGCATGACTTGTAAACATCTCAATGGGTTTATTTTTCAAAAACATGTGCTGGCTTACAGAAAGCAGCAGAAGCTCAAAGCATAAGATCTTTTTTTTCAAGAACTTGCATATAAACCAATTTTGCATGTTTTTTTTGTTTCCTCTTAAATATTTTTTCTAGTGTCAGTGAAATGCAGTATTCTGTAAAGATGCATAAGAAGCTGAAATCTGTTGGTACTAGAGATGCTCAAGAGCAAGTACATACAGCGCAGGGGCTGTAGGCATCCTTGCCCCACCCCATATCTTGGTTTTACTACTTAAGGATATTTGCATGAGAATAAAATCTGGTCCTTTGGCACTCGTCTCCTGCTGTTTATTCTTCACTTGAGGTTGTCTCAGTTTGTAACAACGTAATTGGTTTCTGTGGAGAAGATTATGATATTGATGAGACCTGGCTTCAGGTGAGGTGCAGGTAACGCCACAGTTCAGAATAGAAGGTGCTGCCTGCTTCCATACTGTTATCGCTAAGGCTAGTTCAGCAGTGTAATTGAGGATGTTATTTATTACGTTATCACACAAATTACATCACGCAAAGCTGAAGTGTGGACACAGTTGTGCCAATACAGGCATGACTAGGGTCGGCACGGCCTGTTTTGTTTTCTAAAGTGCTGTAAACTGTGCCAGGACAGACAAATGTGCGCTGCCAGAACTGTTCACACGAGTTGCTCGCTATTTGGTGTAACTAGTGTTCTCCAGAGTAGACAAGCTGAAAGGATCGAGTTGGAAAATGCTCTCTTAATAGTTCTTTCTGTGTATTAAATATATTTTTGAATGGTTAGCTGCTTTCGTACAAGATGAGATTTTTCAGAGAGCAATTACAATGAGAAAAGTTCATTTTATTGTGGTGTTTTCCCCCACACACGCTGATTCCCAATTTGCTCTTTTATATTATATACCATCTGATTTTTTTTAAATGCCAGCTCTGCAAAGTTTACCTAGCATTTGAAAATCACTCTGAGATCTTCTTGGCACGTGCATCTACAGTGGCTAACGCAGGCTTCGTAATTAGAGCTCATTTGTCAGTTGTGTTGCTGTTGCAAGTGGCAGACTGGAACACGCTCCCGGGTGGCAGGGGTGGCTGGGGAGTGCGGCTCGATGGGCGTTACGCTGAAGGCAGCGACCTGCTGCAGCCCAGGTAGGCTACCGCAAATATCACGAGGGCTAGGATTTGTCGCAGACGAAAAGGGGAGGATGAGCTATGTCATGATTTAATTTGCTGTGAATGACATTTCACCGTGGTGTGACTGGTGGATTGTCCTTGGGGGATGTCACAAGTTATTTTTTCTCCTGTCTGGATTGTGGAGCCACAGGCTGGAGGCGCGAGCAAGCACGAGCCGGGTTGTGCGGAGCCTGGTGTGGAGCCCGGGCCCCGGCTGGTGGAGGCTTGGCGTGCCCCTGGGCAGGTGTGGGACCTGGCATCTTCCCTCCTGATGTTGCCTCTTCTCCTGCCCCTGCTAGAGGCCGACTGCTCAAACCACAAACGCTGCTGTAAGCGTGTCAGTTATCCTTGCTTTGTGTCTTAAAACTCTCCTTTGTAGGCCTCTAGCGAGAAATGCATCCCCCCTTTTCCTCTCTCCTCCAGAAAATGTTGGATTCTGATATTACCTTGCTATTCTGAAAGCCAGGGCCTTAGGCACATGCCTTTCGTGCCTCTGCTTTCATCTTCTCCTGCTCTGGGTTGTGCATGAACACAATGGGGGAAGAGAGAAACCTGAGGAGACAGGCTGAACATACCTGATGGCACGCTGGGGAGCCATGGGCTGCAAGTAAACACCTTGCTTCTGGCATCGTGATGAGCAGGAGTTGGGAGAATACTGTCACTTGCCCGTCGCGTGAGCTTGAGTTGGCAAGAGGACAGATGTACAAACACGGAACGGATATTTAACCTATTCAGAATAAGGAAGGGACGTAATTATGCAATTCACTTGGCTTGATCAGCCGTCACCTGAAAACGTGTTTAAAGTCTGGCTGAGCTTTGTAACTTGGAGCTGGGAGATGAGGCTTTGTGCAGACCAGGGCATCGCAAGGCAGCATCGCCACTCGTTCTGTGCCAGCTCGTGCCTGTTGCTGCCTCTTCTGCTGGGCTACCGTCGGGTTTGTGTGGCCACGTGGTGATTCAGACCAGGGAACTGAGCTGAAACTAGTTTGTCAAAAATTCTGATGCAAAGACTATTAGATCTGCTGCTTTATGGCTTCTTGGTTGCTCAGCACATGCAAATATTTAATCTCATGTTTAATTCTATGTTGTGGGCGTAGGAGCCAGAGGCAAAATCCTAACAACTTGAACGGAATCGGGATTTCCCCTGAAAGCAGGCCCATAAATCCAATGGGAAATTTAATTCGCGCTGCTCAAATTCAGGCCTGTACATCCTGACCCTGTGCTGTAAGCTTTCGAGGATGACGGCTGCATCCGTGCCCGCAGGTGCTGGCTGTCCCGGGCCCCTTGGAGCCGGAGCAGGCCCCGCTGTACATCTCACACGCGAGGGAGGATGTTTCATCGTGAAACCCCTCAGCGGCTCGGGCCGGTCAGAGCAGGGCTGCCAGCGGCTCCTGGGCAGCGGGCAGCACGCTTTTCCCGGGGAGCAGCTCTGCGAAGCGGCCCGCCTGGCATCCCACCTTTCCCNTGTGGGTGTTGCTGGGTGCCTGGCTGCTGCCGGGCGGAGGAGGGAGCCGAGCCGAGCCGTGCCGGGCGTGCGAACGCGTCTCCTTTGTCTCCAGCAGCCCGTGCAGCGCCGTGCACCCCGCGCCGGCCGCGCATCCCGGCTGGGCACGGCTCGGCTC
>VXAL01001166.1:86869-114025 GCA_013399475.1 Chauna torquata | reverse complement strand
CTCCGAGGGCCCCGCGCCGCCTCGGCGGAGAATGCGCCCTGAGCGGGCGGCCGTGCCCCCGGGGGGGTCCCTGCCGTGTCCACGATTTGATTGGGGGGGGGGGATTTTTTTTATTTTTATTTTTTCTAATAAGATTCCTCAAATAGCTGAGAGGGCTGCATGACTTCAGGAGAGGGTCTGATGCTGAGCCTGGTTACCTTGTCTCTGTCTGATTTACAGCCAGAACCTCCTTTCTGTTCCCAGGGACGAGGGCTGTAGAATAAAGAGAGAGATGTCTGTTAAAATGAAAAGAGAACTTTTATTACTTCTCCCAGGGTTTATTCTCTGAAGGTTTTCCTTTCCCTTTTGGGGAAGGAGAATAAACTTCTTGAATTTATGAAGTAATCTGTGAAAAATAATCCAGAACATGTGTTCTAGATTGCGTATTTTACTCTCTAAGAACCGCCTAAGCAATTAAAAATGCACCAGGAATAGAATTAAACATGTGTATGCAATTTAAACATAAACTCTGTATTTTTGTTCGTAACTCAAGGTGTTCTGCTCTTTCACATAACCTCATAATTTGCTTCTGGAGACAAGTTTGTGCATAGGCCGGGCGCTGAGTCTATCCTCCAAAACCCGTCTCGACCCTAATACCTTTACTACGCTTTGCCGTATAATTGCCGCAGGAAAGCAGGGCCGAAAAAGAGTGCGGCCTGGCTGCCGGCGGTGTGCCCTGGGTGCTCCCCAGGGGTGGTGGACCTGGCGCGGAAGCGCTGGGAGAGATGCTGCTGCCCTGCGCTGGCCTGTGGTAGCGTCAGCCCAGGGACCTAAGCCGGGTCTTGGCTGAGCGACGTTATTAAGGCTTCGCTTAATTCTGTGGGTGGTGTGAGCGTGCAGGCCTGTGCTGCTGCTCAGCTCCCAGCCCCGGGAGTTAAAACGCCCCAGCCCCCCTTCCTTTTCTTTGCCCCACGCTAGGCCTCTTCCATTCGCTTCCCGGTTTTGGTGTGATTGCTGTATGCTTTTTATAAAGAGCTCGTATTAGGGGAGCAGATTGGTCTCAGCTGCGTTGTACCGGCTGTGAAGTCACTACTGAAGGTGCTAGTTCTTGCTGGGTGAATTTGGGAAGTTGGTTACGTCCCGGGATTCTTCGTTCCCTCTAAAACCTGAGGCTCGGTAGAATTTTTATATCTTAATAGTTGATAACAAAAATTAACACAAGGAAGCGGAGAGCCTTCCTGTGGAATGTCTTGAAAGGCTTGGTCTGAACTGCAGTTACAGCGCCGTGACTGCGTAGCAAAGGCCTGGGCAGTGTGCGTGGTTACTGGGTTTTTCTGCGCCAGCCATCGAGTCGCTATCGCCCGGCCTTGCTGTGCGGTGACGGTGCCTGGTGTGTGACAGGTGAAACGCTTCCGCTCCACAGGTGTAGTTGGATGGCACAGCCTCAGCGCGGGGTAGCAGCAGCGGTCTTCATCAGCCACAGTTTCTTCTGGCTTTCGCCTTCAGCCTCTCCTTTGTCCCTAGTCCATGTCCAAACAGGTAAAGACTGCCACGTTTGCCAGCACGGGCATAGATAGGTTCTACCACGTTTAATGCAGCGGCAGTCAGCGCCAGCAGCAGGCTTGGAAACGCGTGTGTGCCGGGGCGTGTGCCCTGCTGCTGCTGCCAGCCTCGCCGGGCCGCTTGGGGTAGAAAGAAACGCGATGCGTGACCATGACTATTGCTCCGTGTGTGTAAACAGACTGAGAAAGTGCTTTTGGGTGGTGGTGGTGGCATTCCTTCCGAAGTAGCGGTCAGAAGAGGAGCTGTGTTTGCCCCGAGTCTGTATAACTTACGGGTGTCTTTCTTTTTAAGAGCTCCTGCTTTGGATGCACCTTATCTACAAACACATATTTTTGCCAACATATCTTATTCCACCCTCCAGGCCTAAGTTCTACCTCCTCACCACCAGAGGAAAATAAATGGGGGCAGTTGCCTTGGCGCTGACATGCGGGTTTCTCACACCCTAACCAACATAGCTACGTTGGCAGAAAGGCTGGCGAGGGTCACCAATGTGCAGATGAAGCTGCTAGGTGTAAACTTTTCCATTTACTTGTGGGAAATGGGTCTGTTTATTCAGTAGTGGAGCTCTGTGTGGTGAGCTAGCGGTGGTCACTGGGAGCTACATCGCTTTTTGCAGGAGAGGACAAGAAAGGTGGTAGATACGAATTGGAGGGTATGGTAGCTGTGAACATCTGGAGGGGCTTAATCCTGTTTTGGGGTGGCTGGGAATGAAAATGGTGCACTGCCTCCCTGTACCCCTGATGCTCCTTGCTTACTGGTGGGCCTTGGGCCGAAACTTGTCTTGCTGGACACCTCCAGCCCGGCAGGAACGTATGGGTGACATGACCATCACCACCACAGGAGGATGGAAATCTCCTGGAGTTTGTATGCGTACCCTTTTGGGCAGATATGCTTTAGTCAGACGCATTAAATCTGTGGTGTTGGCTTGCGCTCTCCAGTTGGGATGGCTTTTAAGGATGTTACTGACAGCAGCGTGATTTTTGCTGTCTTAAACTAGCTTCCTCCTCATCACCACTGAATCCCTGCGTCATCCTGGCCTTTCTTCCTTCTTCCTCTGTCTAGGGTTTCTGTTAATGGGTGAAGAGATTCAAGGGTTCAGTGCTGAAGAATTGTTGACTTGGTTGTCTAGTGCGAGGCAGTGTCTGCGGAACGGGCTGTCAGCCTGCCGGGCAGCTCAGAGCCACTCGCCAATTTCAGGGCTAATGTGGAGTTTATGACAGGGTCTGTTTCAGAGACCTCTGGTCAAATGACTTTGGTGGATCTCAACCCAGTGCACTAGGATGTTGCCGGTCTCCACCACTGCTGGTAATTGTCAGTTTGACTGGTTTTCTTAGCAGGAGGGCCAAAACTAAATGCCTGGAGTTGGAGGCTAGGAGAGGGACGCGTCCCTGGAGCGATGCAGAAGGACGGTGCTGGCCATGGCCAGGGAGCAGCGAGCATTGTCCTCCAATACTTCCACCCTGTTTGAGTTGAAAAATGCACATCTGTTTCTGCCCACCTCTGATGCTGTGGGAAGAGGCAGAGAGAATTGACCAGATGTCTTCCTCGTGGCACCCCGTGGGTTTCTCCAGTGCCCAATGCCAGCCCATGCCCCAGCTTGTTGAGGTGGTGTTTTAGCAGACAACACTTGTGAGCTGTGCGTTAATGTGACTTTTTTCTAGGGCTTCTTTATCAGATGTTATAAAGAAACTACCAGATGTTATAAAGAAACTACAGGTAATTAAATTTGTGTATGCTAATTCTGTTAAAACAGTGGCATTGGGATGCAGTGCCGTATAGAGGTCTAAGCACAGCACGCCCCTGAAGTCCCAGGTCCTCATCTCTTTCGGTGATGATGATGTTGCGTGGACTTGGTCGGACTACTGCAAATCAGCATAATCAGCATCTGTCCGTGCGTTACAGCAGGAAATCATCCCTGTCTCGCAAGTGGAAAGGATGTATTTATGTGGCACAGCACCTTGAAGCAATGAAAGCTACAGCTGCAAGGTGTCTTTTCTTGGAGAGGTTTACGCAGTGGATACGTAAGCTGTTCAGATCATACTTGGTTAGGAAGTGAAGTGCTTCGGGGTCTCGCTGCGCTGGCCACATGCTAAGCCCTTTAGAAGGGCACTGCGTGTGTCCCTGGATGTTTCTGGGAGACTTTGAGCCTGAAGTCACGGTCCAGCGCTGCTGGCAGCAGTTAAGCAGGTTGCTGAAGCTGAGTGGTGGAGCGAGACCCATGCCCACTTGCAGAAGAGCTTACTTCTGGGCTACAGGCTTTGTCAGCCTGCTTTTCGGGCAGGCCAGGACTCCTCCTGGACTCGCTGGTGGTGTCAGCTGATGTTCCTCTCCAGAGCAGAGGCGTTTGTATGCAAAGTTGCCTGGTGACAGCTCCAGCAGAGCCCGGTTGGTATTGGGATAGCAGTTGGGGAACATCAGCACCTACTTAGTGGTGCACTTAAAAGCTGATAGCTCTTGAAGTGTTGTCTCCGAAGTTTAATTTGGCGTTTTTTGCTGATCTGAGATCTTTTGAGTTATTCTTTGCAGCTGTGAAGGTTAGAAGTGGGTTTCTGTAAACATCAAGTCTGTGATTGTTGCAGTAAGCGCTGTGCTCCCCTTAGAGCCTCTGCTGGCTCTGACCCTGGTCTCAGTCCTGAGTGGGTGCTCAGAACTGCTCTGGTGGTGGGTGGCTTTTCGGTGACTGCGGAGCAGGGAGGTGACATCGGATGAAAGTGTGTTAAAGTAGCTGTAAGCAGGCAGTGAAAACTTCCAGCAGCCAAATGCTTGCCCGTAGCCAAGGTAAACTGGTGCTCAGGGGCAGTGACTCTTCTAGGTAGCATTTCCTTTTTTTATTTTTAATGAGTTGGAAGTGTGATACCTGCTCCTATTCCCAGATCTACACAGCCTTGTTGAAAGACTTGAATCGCTGATGACCTCTTTTCCCCACTCAGTCTGCTAACTGTGGTCCATCTGGAGCGCTTTTGAGTTTGGTGGGGTCTGCAGGAGCTCAGCCTTTCTGAAAATCAGTTTGCAAATTTGTCCCCTGCCCTGTCTGAAGACAGAAGGGTGATCCCAAATTTATTGCTGGTAAATGACTTTGTAATTCAGAGTGTATTACATCTGATGGCCAAAATTTGCTCCCAGTGCCCAGGTGCCGTAGGGGTCATGCTGTGTCTGGTTCAGGAGCAGGAGCAAGCTCTTAGCATTTAAATCTTGGTTCGTGTGGTTACCTTTGTGTGTTGCGTAGCAGTAATAAGGGAGAAAAACCAGCAGAATGCCCTGTTAATACATCTTGTTTTAGAGGGCAGTGCAAGTCCACCAGCTTTCTAGGTCTCAGTGTAATAGAAGTAGATATTTAGTGTATTAATCCTAATAGGTTTTGGCAGCTGCTTGCAGAGCCTTTGTTCGGAGCTTGGGAGAGTGCTTGACATCGCTGCATCCTCCTGCCCCTCTTCTGGGGCTCTTGCTATGGCCAGAGAGGTATAGGCACGGGTTCCGTGGAGGTGCCGGAGAACGTACGGGGTTACTTGTGATAGCAGTTCAGGCCGCTCTGTCTTGACTCCCTGGTGTTTGTTGTTGTATGAATTAGAGAAAAATCTCTTCAAGTTGGGTGTAATCTTTCTTCAGGGACAGCTGACAGTGGTGGCTTCTGGGGGCTATGGAGTCAGCAGGCGCAGGCTGCGTTGGAGGGTCTCAGCCCATCTCCTTGGGACGGGAGGTGCCAGGACCTATTACCCAAGCGGGAGAAGCCATCGGTCCCGAACCTGGTTGAGGGCTCCATGCGTCACCTGGGCTTGAGGCCAGGGAGCTGCCATTTGCTGGCCGCCACGGTATAAACCCAGCGTAAGGAGTTCCTGCCATCGCCTGCCACTTGCCCGTTATTCACAGGACTGCTGTACAGAGGTGGGAACAGCCCCTGAGAAGGAAATCTTTACCAGTTTAACTACCAGGGCTGCTACATTGTAAACCTGCAGTCTGAGCTGGAAATCCTGCAGCATCTCTTCGCTAGCATTGACCTGGAATTCATCTGGCTGTCTGCTGTATGCTAAATAAACCCCAAGTCACGGTTAGAGGCTCGTTCTACCCCCTTGAATCCCAGCACCTTTCTGGGGTAGCAACCCACAGGCCAGATTTTCTTCTGCTGAGGTTTTTAAGCGACCAAGTTAGAACCCCTTGAAACTGGATACTAGTGGGAATTCCTGCAGGGCCTCTCCAGCCTCGCTGGCTGGGACTGGGACATCCTGGAGTGGAACCGGGGGTGGATGGAGGATTGGTCGCTTGGTAAGTTAGCACAAACCCAGCCGGTACAGTTGCTCGAGTTTCCCGAGGAGCAGCGAAGAGGCTGGGTAGGTGTTACGTACAGTGAGATCAGAGGTCTGCACGTCTGCTTTCTGCTGCGTGGTGATGATTTATAAGGAAATCTGAGTTGTGCAGTGCGCTCTGGCTTCAAACTCATTCTTATACTTTCACCTGCCTGCTTCTTTATTTTATTTTTATTTTTTAATCAAGATTCTCAGTTTCTGTGTTCAGCGATGCCTTTTTACCACTTGAATCTTTCCAGTGTCCTGGTGCTTAAAACACAGTCATCAGAATTAGGGCTTGGCTCGTGTAACTGTGGCAAAATCCGGAGTTGTCTTTGGACTGGGAGAAGTACCAAGTTTATATTTTCCTTGAGAGAGATTGCATTTAAAAAAGACCATTCTGATGGTGTTGTAACTGATGTTTGCCTTCTTAAAAAACTTAATCATGTTCAAGCCTAGTGGGAAGGAGCCAGGGGCTCCCACAGAATCTTCCGTGTGCTGTTGGCAGAGGGAGCTGCCCAGGTTGTTGAATGTCTTTCAGTTTAACTTACTCCCTTAGGTTCATTTTTTTTTTTCATTTCCTTTGCTAGTGGAAGGAGGCTGTAATAGAGAGAAAGGAGGGGTGATTCATGCTGAGGAAGGAAATTATCTCTTATCTAGGTGCTAAGCCAGTCCTGCCAGAGCTGACTTTAGCCTTGAGAGGCTGCAATGTTGGTTTCAAAGGCAAATATTTATTCTTTAGAGTGTCTGAAATTGATCTGAAATCTGTGTCTGGTGCAGTTTCCGATGGGAAGCTACACCTTTCTGTGTTCACATAGCACAGCGGGATGCAGCTGGTAAGTAGAACAGAAACTGTTCTGCAGGAGCGTAATTAAAAACTTGCAGAAATCTGTGTAACATTGTCAGCTAAGCAGTGTTTTCTCCTACCTCAGCTACGATAGTGGGCCTGCGGGAGAGAAAGCGAAGAGGTCTAGCTCCTTGTTTCTCTGCTCTCCCAGCTCCCAGGCTCCTGGGGTGGAGGCTGATACAGTACCAGCACTCTTCTGCAGCTTAAGTCACTGGAGGCTTGCTGGGTCAGCTGGGAGGAAGGTCAGATACTCAGCTGTGTGGCTTTTCTTCAGGGTTATCGTATAGTAGGACACTTAGGGAAGCTTTTGCAGTACCAAGCAGAATGTTTCCGTAGCATTGTCTTTTAAAAGTTGCAGTGGAAATTCTGCGTGGCTTTCTATAGCCCCCTCCTCCTGCCTTGGTGATTGCCCAGAATTCAGCACAAACAGAAAGTGAAACTGGTTAGTCTGTCCTTTGTACGCTGAGGTGCACAGAAAGTGGAAAAGCTGTACAAATACTAAAACAGATGAGCTTTGCCATCCTGTTATTGTCATCTTTGCAGTGAAAGCTGTCATTGGTAAGAATGAGCCACGCCAATTCATGTGTAATTACCCCCATAAAATTACGTTGTAGTTTGCGATGTTTGGCTTGAGCTGTATGTTCTTGTGCTTAACAGGGAGTTTCTCATTAGAACATGAAATTTAGATACCGAGAGTGAATATGCTGAAGTTAACCTAATCATTTAATTTCTTTTCATGTTCCTTTAGCTTCTGCCTTAAAGGTCATTGAAATCTAGACCTGGGATGCCCTTTTTAGTCTTCACACATCATCAGTATTCTATTTTTGAGGACTTGTTAGTATTGGATATGAGGGGAGCTATTTTGGAAGGGTTTTGCAGTATCTGTGTTTTATTTCCTGCTTTATCACTCGGTGGTAGTTTGTGCTTTCCTTTTTCTTTTAGGGAGATTGCTGTGACTTGAGCCATTGTTGCTGAATGTTTCCCTGCTGTATCTAGCCTCAAAATTACTTTTGCTGCCACCTTGGACTCTTCCATTTCTGAGGGAGGAAAGTAGACCTTCTGGCTTAACCCGGGCACAGTCCTGGGAGCTCCCTAGCCCAGAGCTCCGCAATGGCACAGGTTGTGTCTTTGAGCTAAGCCAAGCGTGTCACTTGGGACTCAGGCCTGCGTCGAGTTGTGCATAAATAGATTCTCGGTGCCCTCCTGTTGAATTTGGTTTGTGATAGATTTGGCATCTCTCATTGGTGCTTTGGTTTCTTTGTCTTTTTACGATGTATCTTTTCCTCAAAAGGTAATGGAGCTCCTTTAGCTATGAGAGTGATTGTATGCATCTGCTGGGTATTAGCCATCTGTGTGTATTTCATACATCTGTCAGGTTTACATCTAAGATGTGTCCAAGGAATTTCTGTAGTTTAGATGGTAAGTGAGATGCGCAATTAACCTTGTGTGTCTGGCTCTTTCAGAACAGGGCAGTCGGACGGCCCAAAGGGAAGCTGGGCGCTGCTTCTGCGGTGAAGCTCGCAGCTAATCGGACAACCGCTGGAGCACGTCGGAGGAGGACGCGATGCCGCAAGTGCGAGGCGTGTCTGCGGACAGAGTGCGGCGAGTGTCACTTCTGCAAAGACATGAAGAAATTTGGGGGGCCTGGCAGGATGAAACAGTCCTGCATTATGAGGCAGTGTATCGCAGTAAGTGTACCTGTTGCTACAGCTCGTTTGGAGATTTCTTTCTATATCTGCATCTCCTGGTGACAAGGTGCGGAACTGAGAACTCTCCTCTGAGTAGTCTCTGAAGTGCATTGGGTGAAATAGTGTAATTTGTACCCTTTCAGTCCACATCTCTTCTTCCTATCGCTTTCCACACACCCCGAAATTTTAAACCAGAGCATTCTTAAAACTTAGTTCCCTGGCTTTCATTCTCAGTAGTACAGAAGGTAGATGTGGAGACAACCAGTACACCAGAAATTTGCACTCAAATCACACTGAAAATCTGGGATATGGCGGAGAAGGGGAAGAGTGGGAAGTTACAATACAGAGGAGAAGAGGTCTGTTTGATTTGGGTCTTTGAAATTCCTGAGAAAAGCCACTTTCCAACCATTTTTACCATCTCAGCTACTTAACCAACTTAAGATACGGAGAAATCTTCGACTGGCATCCTCCAAGGCTTGTGGCATTGGTGGCCGCAGGCTACTTGGGATCTGAATTTCAATTCATTTGCCATTTACCTAAGCATACATGAGGGGTCTGACTGAGAAGAGCCAAAGAGCCATCTAGCCCAGGGTCTTCTCTTCCTCAGGGACTGGAAATGTTGGGGGATGCGGTGAGTGTCAGAACAGGGCAAGCAGGTAGTCAAAGACAGTTTCCTGGGCTACTGTGATATGTTGCTTAGAAGCTTCTTGAGTCATAAGCGATAACTTTGTATTTAACACAGATTAGTCTTCCACGAAGTTCTGAATTATTGCTTTCATATCGACTGTCACTGAGCTTCTCCTCAGGCCTTTTGTCCGCAGTGCTCGCTCAAGGGGAAAAATTAACTTTAGCTCTTCTTTTAGTTCTTTGGGAAGGTATTATTTGTAGTAGTGTGGAAGTTTTTGATGTTTTTGTTTTGCTTTGTTTTTAAGGAAAGGAATGTTGTTTATTCATAACTGAAATACTACCCCATCTACGCTGATTTCTCTCTAACTCTTGATTTAGTCTCGTTACACTTCCTTTCACTTATACTTTTTTCTTTAATTCTGATGAAGAAGCTGAAGTGGCAGTATTAGATGGCTTGGGTCAGGTTTTAAAAACTGGTAAGTGCTTAGGGTTTCCAGTAGTTACTCCTGGTAGCCCATGCTGTGTCCTGTTCTAAGCCATGCGGTGCTCTTGACAGAGGATTGCATTCAGTTCTCCCGGATCTTTTAGTAAAGAACATAGAACATCTACCTTTCCACAGAGTGCTTTTGCAGCTCAAGTGTCTTTTCTTTGAACACTTAATTTCCTGGAGTGTGGCATGAATTGAACAGCATGGATGAAGAATTTATTATTCTCCAGGGAGAAGAAATAGTGAAGTCGTGCTGCCTTTTTAGCGGAGGGATTACATTAGGGCTGCAGCGTGCTTCCTTGTCCTGACTGATGAAGGAAATTTTCATAGTAAGGTGTTTCAGCCTTGATATGCTGGCTGAGCCTTTTGGAGGAGATGAACTGGGTTCTCTTCTGGCTGTGTGTAGTCACCTTCTCATCCTCTCTCTTCTTATGAAAAAGTATTTTTCTTTTTCATTTGATATCTGCAGTTTTATTTCCAGGAGCTGTGTTTAGAATACGGGGCTTGGTAGCCAGGGTACTTTGATTCCTTGTCCCACCCTTGCATGTGCTCAGGAGGTATCTCTGCTCTTTGTGAGTTCTCGTTGGTGTAAATAACAGTGGGAATATTGCAAACTTTTTTAGAACAGCAAAAGCGAAGAAAATTAACAAGTTGAACCGCTGCAATTTCTAAGGGTGCCTTACGTTGCTATAAGCAATCCTATTGTCTTTACTCTTGTTCATTATGTTCTCTAACAATTGCAGTAGTAATATATTGTGGTACGCACCCAACAGCTTCCAGCTAAGAGAAACGGCCAAAGCAAGGCTCTGTGGAAGTAATGATGCCCACAGTTCTGGGATTGTGCTTTCTTCTGGTTAATAACATTGACAATATTAACTAGACGCAGACTTTCATTAAACTCAGAAGCCTTAAGAGAGCCAGTGCTGCTGTTCGGAGAACAGGAAACTCCTCTGCATCACTAGTTCAATCAAGGAAGGAAACAGGAGTCCCTGGGACACTTCATGCTGCGTCGAATAGGTCTGAAGGGAGCGTGGGGGCTCTGTGCTGGGAGGTCAGGTTGTGACAGCATAGCTGCTGTTCCAGTCTGTTAGTGGGACAGAGCTAGTTGGGGCACAGAGGAGGTTCCCCAGACACCCTTGCTCCCAGCAAGAAAAGACATACTACTGCTGGGATGTTTGTTCCTTGTGTGTGGATATAAATAGTTGTGTGGGAGATTGGACAGAACAAGTGGACAGAGCTGTCACGGCTCCAGACAGCTTAGCTTTTCTCTGGTTTACCTGCTGGTGGAATGGGATCCTTGGGATTCCTATTTTGTGCATGGAGGAAGCTTGGGAATTTAATAACATTTGCAGAATGCTTTTAAAATGGAGCATGGGTAAGTACTGGTATGAGAAAGCAGAAAAGCGTTGCAATGCTGGTGTGTGGCGCAGTGCACTGTACTCTGTAGTGGCTTACCATACTTAGTTTTTTCCCTGTCTGAAACTTCCTGAAGGATGGACTGTTGCTGCATAGATTTGATTCAGAGTGCAGTTATTCCACTTACAGATTTTATTTGTTCCACAGACGAGAGATCCTTGCCATGAAAAGCCACGTCTCAGCATCTGACTACCTAATAGTTAAGGAGTTTGCAACCTAATCGATTCCATTTCACATTATAGCCAGCTTCTTACGAGGATCTTCCTTTTATTTCTTGTAGTGAGGCTTGTACCTTATTGCAACAAACCAGAAGTTTGTTCCTCATTAGCACTAAGGTAGCTTTTTAATTAGACCTGCATTCAGTGCTTTGACATGAGTGATGGATATATGAGATGCCGCAGTTCCCTTTCTGCTTCTGCAAAAGGTAGAAAAAACCACTGCACTTCCCACTTGTGACACTTGTAGAAGAGGAATTCTCTTTTTAAGTGTCCGTGCAGTGCTTTTTGCGATGCTCTGTCTGGGAGCAGGGCCTCCTATAACAGACTGTCAGTCAGCAAAAGGTCTGTTCTTGGTTCTGTTGTGGGCTTGCTGTGAGGGCTGGGTTGGGTCCCATAACATCTGTCTGCCCTGTTTGTGAAACGGGAGCTGCCAAATTGTTAGTCAGACTGTGAAGCTTGGTGGATGTGAATAGTGATGTTCTAGGCTGCTTCTTTTCCCTCCCATTGTACTGTAGTAAAGTGACTCACGTGCCAGTGTCTGTCAGCTCACAGATTCAAGGGACCCACAAAAAAATCATTTTCATCCCTGCAATGCCCAATGGATTTATGTTGCTAGAGGGAGGGCACTTTCCTTCCCTGAACATGTCCTGGGATGCCTGGTCTGGGTACCCAGCCCCAGTTACCAGTTTTTCTTGCCTTCGTTGATCTGCTGGGATGGAGCCTTCAGCAGTTTGCACAATTAAGCCCTATTTATCTTCTCTTTGGAATGAAAATACTGTAACTGCATTTTGAATTCTTCTGTTCCCATATGTCTTATGTGCCCTGATCAAGACTTCCTTCTGATATGTGTAAACAGCCGGTGTTGCCTCATACTGCTGTATGTCTGGTGTGTGGAGAAGCTGGGAAGGAGGACACTGTGGAAGAGGAGGAGAGCAAGTTTAATCTCATGCTAATGGAATGCTCCATTTGTAATGAAATAATACACCCAGGATGCCTTAAGGTGAGTGCAAGGATGTAACACCTATCACCTTAATGTAAAAGTAAGGCACAGGACTTAGAAAACTTTCACATTTTCATCTTTGGAAACTAACTGAGCACAGAGTTGGTGTGAAGCAGGATCGGTAGCCGTGGTGTACACAGTCCTGTCTGGCAGGAGGGAACCCTCTTCTGATGTGACCCGCATGCCCTGGCTGCGCAAAGCAAGACAGCGAAATGTGTATGCATGCATATGGTTTTTTTATTTATTTTTTGCCTGCTGTTTAAGTGAGGTGTCTCAGTTGGCAGGGGAAGCTCAAGAGGACAAAAAAAATCTACCTGTAGCTTTGGATGAGTTAGTCGCAGCCCCTGTGTCAGCAGCTCCTTCCCGTGTCCCACAGAGTACAGATGAGCAGTTTGCTGTTCATGTTTGTCCAGGCACAGAAGTGCCTTTTGGTGGCAGCTGGCTTTAAAGGTGTTGTGAGCAAATGTTGCAGTAGGAAGACTGCAGCTCTAGAGAACAAATTGAGCAAGTTTCAAGCTGCAGGAGAGCTCATCCTTGGCTGACTTGAGTACTGCGAGCAGATATCCTCTTTGTTGGTAACAGAAGTGTGATTTTGGGCATATCTTTGTGTCTGAGCATTTAGAAGCCTCCTTTCTCCAGAGCTGGTTGTCTTGGCTGCTCAGCCATTTCCTGTTGCTGATTTATTTATGGTTAAAGTGACTTGCCAAAGCAAATGTATTCTGACATACCATGCCCCAGAAAGCAGCCTTTCGCCCCTCTGGGATCTCCGGGAGGGGAGGCGCAATCCTTATGCAGGCCTGGGGTGATGCTCTCCTGGCCTTGTATTGTTTTTGCGCTGGATGCTGTATTGCACCAAACAACATGTGTGTCACTAACGAGAGCAGAAAGCAGGTAGCTGGCAAACCGGAACTGTGGCCATCTCTCTGCTCCATGAAAGGTGGTACCTACAGCTCCTGCCACAGATGGGCTCTGAAAGGGAGCTTTGCTTGCTTGGCTCTGCTTAAAACAAGGCTTCAGGGGGTGGTGAAGCAAGGGACGGAGCTGCTCGTTTCCAGAGGTACCTCGGTTCTGACTTGCAGCCGCTGCTTTACCATTCCAGTCCTTCCTCGAAGTGCTCTGCACTCCCCCTTCCCTTGCTTTGCAGTGCCAGTGACACTTCTTGGCTGGTCCAGAGGACGGGATTGTTGTCTAGTGGCAGTTCAAGTATGGTTTCCTCTCACCGTACCACATCTGGGACTAGTTGCACAGGATGTGGGTCAGATCTGTGAAATCAAGCAAGTGCTGTTTGTTCTTTTATGCATATGTGATGTTCTGAGTGCTGTTTTGGTAACTGGGAACAATGTTGCTTGAGGTATTTCTGAAAATTAAACAGTGGGAGATTTACAGTGTGCCTTGTGTGTCTTATATTTTAATTTCTCAACACTTCTGTTGAGCTGGAGTGGTGGGGTAACTGGTGTTTGTTTATTTACTGAAACAAAAAGGCACCAGTAGGATTTCAGAATTGTCTTGGAAGGCGAGAGGAGACTGTGCAGAGAACAGCAAAAGGAAAATGGAGCCTCTTCCTTGGTCCCCTCCTTGCTCTTTTTTCCTGGCTTCCACAGTTTTCTGTGAGACAAAAACCTGTTGCCATGTTTATGTGCTGCTCAAGCCCCTGACGTGGGCTTAAACCCAGAGGATGGAGTCCCATAAACAGTCCTTGTGGGAAGCACCTTTGAAAGCAGACACGGCCCCAGGGCAGCTGCTTCGAGTGTCCACCAAGAGGAGGTCCCTTCCTGTCCTACTCGGAAAGCAGGCAGTAGTAACATATGTGAACCGTGGGGTCGTCTCCAGTGAAACATCTGGTAAATGTACTTTTGAGGGAGACTGGCAGAAGCTGGGTCCGTGAAGGGAGGAGTGAGTGTCCGTTCCTGCCTCATTCCCATGTCGAGAGAATTCTCTCCAAGGGGCATCTCCAAGGCTCGTGCAGTAGCTGGGCACATGCGCTGGGTTACCTGTGCCCCAGGGTAGGTTGTTCCTGGTTCAGAGCCCATCCTGTTCCAGCTTCCCAGTTTGGCTTTACGTGCTTATGGTGGCTTTGCTCATGAAAAACAGTGTCAGAGGATGACCTCTTAGAGCATCTGATACATCTGTCGTGTACCGTTGCCTAATAGCTGAGCTAGCTTTAATGGGAGGCGTTAATCGTGCTGCGGAGGGCTGACTGTCTAGCTTCCTGAGAGGGTTTTATAGCTGATGGCGAACGTCACGTTTCAGCGTTCGTAGTTGCAGATGAAGGGTAGCTGGGGTGTATCTGTGCTCTGCCACACTCGCAGCCTCGAGGAGCTCCTGTGGGTGCCTCTGGCCGGGGGAGCCCTGGGTACCAGAGCACGTTACACACTCGTGTTGGAGCTGCGCGAAGGACAGCCAGGATGTTCCGTGGACTGAGGACTGTCATGGGGTGGTTTCTGACGTGCTGCTGTTTTTCTTGGAAAACACAATACCAACACGAATGCTCATTCTGCTGAACAGTTTCTCATGAAATCCTGTTGGCAAGCCTTTCGTAAGCACAGCACTGCTTCCAGAGGGAGCTGCGGAGATTTTCAGAGGAATATTGCCTTTCACTGTTGCAGAGCATTTGAATTGAACCAGTATTGATGGATTTTTCTTGCTGCAAGTCAAATTGCTAGTAATGCCGGTTAGCACGGGCGACCAAGTGCAGTGTCTGATGCTGTTTCCTTAAAGAGAAAGGGGTTCATTTTCTCCATTAGGATCCTGTTGTTTTTCATCTTAGGTAGATACAGTGATAATGATGGAAAAGGGGGAATATTTTAGGTGCATCGACAGAACAGCAAAATAAATAAAAATAAAAAAATTTTTTTAAAAAGTCCTTTTCCAGCACAACTGCATTTCTGCCCATGTCTTCAGCCCAGGTGCGTCTCTGCCTGGGTTATTTCAGTCTTGGCACTGCCAGAATTCATGGCTCTCTCTCAGAGATACCAGATCAGCGCCCTGGGTTCCCCATATTCCCTAACAGGAAGACTTCACAGTACTGTAGCCTCACATTTAGACTTTCTGAATTGCCGACCTTGTGCTGCAGGTACGTTTCTGAAGATGCCTCACACCGTGGCTCAGACGCCCACCTGCTGTTTGTAGCAAACACGCAGAACTGGCTCCCACCCAGCCTAGAAGGCTTGGGACAGATTCAGTGCCAGGTTTGTGTGCGTCTAATTAGTTTGCTTACAGTTCCTCACATCTGTTCGGTTCCTTAAACTTCACAGAAGGGACGGAGCTGTAATGCTTTCCCTTTGGTAGCATTTGTTCTATATTCAGTGCGGGAAATAACTTGTTCCCAGCTTGGGCTTGGGCCAGGAATTGTTCCCCTGAGGCAGAGATGTATACAACAGCTCCTGGAGTATCTTACACCTACCATGGGAAAGAAGGTTCAAAGGCACACAGTTGTGATAAAACCAGTATTTAAATTCTGCCCACTTCATTTACTCGTTTATTAACTCCAGAAGACTTGCTGAGAGACTGACATGTCATCACTCTTGCTGCATGGTGAAACTAGAATGGCTGCTGTCTGGCTCGGGGACTTGAGGAAGCAGTTCCCCTAAAACCAAGGGCTTGCTCCTGCACAGCTAGCTTGTTTTCGCTGAGCTGGGAGGAGGAAATGTTTCAGAAACAAGAAAAATCTGCAGGTCTTTGCCCTTGCCTGTTTCAGCAGCAGTCTCCTGCTACTGTGCTGCTGGTGCCAATGCCCAGCTGTTTGCCTTGACTGTAGACAACAAAAACATGCTACTACAGTAATGAATTTTTTTTCCCCTCAAGGCTTTTGTCTAAATATATTAACTAAATCCTTAAGATGTGAATGTGCCATCAGTGAGCATATGTGTTTGTGTGGAGGGTGCTTTTTTAGCTTAGCTCTACTGTTCCTCCTCCGTTTCATTCACAGAAATTTCTTTTCAAAAACACCTATCTCCTGTTTGGAAAGTAACGAGGGCTCCTATATGGAAATTCAGAAATCAGCAGCTTTTCAACTGCATAGGGCAGCACCGTGCTTTCCGTTGTAATGTGACAACACTGAGTGTGCTTTTCTCTTTCAAAAAGCAAAATGTCACAGTCTCTCGGAGGTAGCAAAGTAGTAAGCATTTTTCTTCCTTATGCTAACTGGAGAACTGTGGGTGTGAGAAGCCTTGAAAATGTTTTCATGTGTCCGGTCTTCTGAATCATAGTTTGCCTGTTCTCTAGCTGACTTGGCAGCCAGCATTTTTACTGGCACATGAACTTGGGTGCTGGATGCATGGGGCTGCTAGCTCTGATCCATAAAGGAAAACATTTTGAGGAACACTTGATTACAGTGCAGAGTGCTCTGCTTCTAAAAATGCCTAACAGTATTAATATATGTGAGAATGTGTGTATGGGAAAAATCCCTTCCTATTAAAAGAGCGGACTGTGCCTCGCTTCAGGGGGAGGACACGGGGGGGACTGAGCTTTTCAAATCAGTGGTGTGGGAGGACACTTGGAGATGGCATGATTGCGGTCGGTGGTGGGGTTATATTATTATTGCAAGAGCAGAATATGCCATGTGTTAATTGGGATCGTCCTTGACCTTCACAAAAAACCCAGACCTGAACCCTGTGTCAAATACCAAGTTGGCCAGTGTGCTTTCCTGCCATCGCTGCTACCAGAAGGGTAATTTTGCAGGACTGAGGGTGTGCTCAGCACCAGCAGGATAGAGCAGCACCTGCGGTGATCTGGGTTTCCTTTCTGTAGCCACTGGGAGGGCAGCAGTTGATCGGAGAAAATGAACAGCTGTAAGAAATGCTTCCAAACGATCTACCTGTAGATTTTTGCAGCTTTTTGTAGCTTGCCTGTGAATTATGCCTCTCTTTCACCAGGTGAAGGAATCAGATGGTGTGGTTAACGATGAGCTGCCGAACTGCTGGGAGTGTCCAAAGTGCAACCATGCAGGGAAAACTGGAAAAGTGAGTTTAATGGGGATAAGTGGAACGAAATACAAAATCTCAAACATTCCCTCTGGCTTGTAGATACAATTTTGCTCAGTACCAGCTTTTGTTTTTGTGTTTAATTCAGTTGAGTCAAAGGAAATAAGCTGTTGGCTTTCTGTTCCCCAGTCATTTTCTTTATTTTTCTTCCATGCGCTAACACTTCACCCAAAATCTGGGGAGGATTGAGGTTAGTTCTGTGCATTGCTGCATGTTAAATTCTAAGATGAAAATACTTCTTTGGATTTTGTAAAAAGGAAGGAAAAAAAAAAACCGTATGCAAAACCTGAAGTGTCTTTTGGAATTAGGGAAGCGTGGTTTTTTTGTTTTGTTTTGTTTTTTGTAAACTGAGACACTGCAAGTGTGTATAAAAACTTCTCAAAGGTTGAAACTACTTCTACTGTAACTCCTTGTTAATGCTTTTGTCTGTTACAAAGTGATCAACCCACCAGTGCTGGAGACAACTTACATAAATGGCTGAGAAAGGCATAAGATATAAAGTTTGTTTGTGTTTTGTGTCTCTTTGGCGTACAAGCAAAAGCGCGGACCAGGATTCAAATACGCATCAAATCTCCCAGGCTCATTGCTGAAGGAACAGAAAATGAACAGAGACAATAAGGAAGTAACAGATGCTGCAAAACGGAAAGGGGACTGTGAAGAAACTCCCAGGCGGAAATCTGAGGAACATTCCAAAAAGACTCAAGTTGACTCAATACTGAGGAGAAAGTCAGACGAAGTACATCTGCGGAGGAAAAGGAAATTTGAGAAACCCCAGGAACCCTCTATGAGAAAACGGGTATGACAAAACACCCTTATGTACGTACGCAGATGCGCGTGGGCTGGTTGGGGCTGATGTCTCTTGCCTTCTGGCTTATACCTCGTCTTGAAATCCCAGATTGCTACAAAAGAAACTGCGATGTTTTACCTTCCTTCCTGAAAACTGCTAGTCTAACAGGACAGTAGTTTGAATGGTGAACCTCGGGTTGACATTCAGAGCCTGAAAACACTGGGCTGTGGCTGTTGGTTTATTCAAAATACTGGAAAACCCACTTTAACTAAAAAGTCACTGCAAGATGCTTGGAGTAGGATCAAGGTGCAAATCAATTTTTTATGGAAACTTTTTCATCTTTAGCCACTTGGTGGCGTGTGGCAGCTTGTCTTGTGGCTGATTCACAGATGTACGATACTCATAACTGATCAGAGGACCTTTAGAAATGACACCTTCTGTAGCCTGCAGAGAGGAGGAGCTGTTCACAGCAGCAATGTAGGCAACCTTTTCCCTGAATTTGAAAGTCAGAGCTCTTGGGCCAGGCAGGGACACTCTGAATTGTCGTGTGGACTACAAAATACACTACTAAGGATATACAGAAATGCTGGTTTGCAGAGGTAGAATTGAGGACCTAAATTTAACTTCTCTCACGAGTAAACGTCGGATGGCTTTAAAACTGGCATCAGTGGCAGGTTTTGTACTGCATGCGAAGTTCACTAGGACTTGGTAGTCGGTCTGCCCTTCAAGGCTTGACAGAGGGAATGCTGTGATACAGTAAAGGTAGGGATTGTTGTTGCTTTGGTGGAGTGGGAGAGCAAGATTCATGACACTAGGTTATGCATATCTACTTTCTGGCCATGGTTTCCTTTTCCCATCCCTGCGGACTCACTGGAGTGTTTATGGATGGCTTGAATTGCTCCATGAAAGCCCCCCAGCGTGTGAGGAAGGCACTGTTGGTCGCCAAACCTTCAACAGACAGAACAGATGTCGTGTTTTGGGGTTTTTACTTTTCGTTCTTCCAACAGCTAAAACTTGGAAAAGAAGAGAAACTCTTCAGGAAGAAGGTACTTTGCCTTTTTAGAAATGTGTTCTCAGTGCCTTTTAGTCCTTCTCATGTGAGCTGAATGGTGAGCCAGTTTATCAGTCTTGTCTTTGTTTCACAGCAGGCATTTTTATTGTGCCATTTACATCTTGAAATTACAGAATCTCTCTCTCATGCAAGCCTTTACACTCCAGAATAGTTAGCTGCAGTGTCTGGTTCTATATTTTCTGTTTTGGTGTCCCCTATTAAAATACGGTCAAAAGCTGTGTTTTGATGACGCCAAGGAATAAAATTCTGTTTCTGTACTGATGTTTTGTTCTCCCTGCATGGCTGAGTCTTGCCCCGGCCACACACACCCTCAGCAGTCTGTATCACAGCACATTCATGGAGTCCCCTGCTGGCACAAGTATTGATTTACCTCTCACAATCTGCCGTGATAACAGAAGTCTGATACCTTTAAATTATGCGCTCGTCAGTACCCTGTGTGAAGGATGCTGCAAGCTGACGGTAGTCTGATGTTCTAAGTTTTTTTATCCTAACCTGTCGTTAACTTACCGTGACCCCTTCCTTTACAATATGTTTAGGGACAGGGCGATCAGCTTTCTCTGCTCTGTACCAGTCTGAAACATAGGAGCAGATCCACTGACTTGATGCAGTTATTTCATTGCGAAGTGTAGGCATTCTGATGTAACAAGTGTGTTCGCAGCAGTTCACCTTTTCTTGCCAGTCCTGATCTCTTCTTATTACAGCTGTTTCATTTTAACAGTTGCTAGCTTCTTTCTTGTCTTTAGCGATCAGATTAGACTTGAAGTCTTCCTTGGTTTTGGTTTATACATCTCCTACGTTTCCATCTGGTGTGCATCAAAGAGAGACTAGATTAATGCAAGCGAGTGAAGCGCAGTTCGCTTTTACAAACAGTGACCAGGGCAGGGAAGAAGGTGCCAGCCAGCCCTCGTGAGCCCGCGTTGCGTCGGAGATCCCGGCAGCATGAGGTCTCGTCTGCCTAGCAGCGTGTCAGACCTGTCAGTCGCATTCCCTGTTCTGCATGCACCGGAGGTGGGGGAAGCTTGAGAAGATGAACCGAGTTCAGTAGGACATAAAGGGGCAACTAATGAGTGGTTAAACGAGGCTGTGAGTATCCAGCAGTAAAGGCCACAACAGAAGCACAGCCACAGTGCGAGTCGATGATTGCAATTCAGGAGCTTTCAGAAATTCACCTTTTGGCCAGTTGGCACGCGTGCGTGTCAGGCAGTGTTGAAAGTGGGTGCTTTGCCCAGTGAACGTGTCCCAAGCCTGGTTTCTTCTGGCCTGTTGGGGAAAAACTGTCTATAGTAT
This sequence comes from Chauna torquata, assembly GCA_013399475.1. Lineage (NCBI taxonomy): Eukaryota > Metazoa > Chordata > Aves > Anseriformes > Anhimidae > Chauna > Chauna torquata. The sequence continues at coordinate 93,792 of VXAL01001166.1, read as the reverse complement.
GCTGTTCATCTTCAGCGTGTACATTGTCTGCTGTGTAATGAGTAAGGCCCTTAAATCTGCAGGATTATGCATGGTGAATAAATGCATCTATCACTCTCTTGGAGTCCGGAGAGCCAATAGCTGGCCTCCTCATCTGTGCGATGGCGCTTGAACTCGATACCTTTGGCTGGCGAGTGTACCCTTGTGCTGGGACGGGTGGGGCCCTGTGCTGGCAGGCAGCCCGACCCCCCCGGGCACGGCTGCCCTGGGGAGCATCAGCGTGCCAAGTATTGCTGAGTACGTTCTTGCTCCATTAGTCAGCCCTTGTCTCTTCCTTTTCAGCGGCGATCGTGGAAGGCTTCAGATGACCGAGCTGCCATGATCAAACCCCTGCGGCGCCTCAAGCAGGAGCCGGAGGATGACCTGCCAGAAGCACCTCCCAGGTCCAAGGACAGCGACCAGTCGCGGTCCAGCTCGCCCACCGCGGGTCCCAGCACGGAGGGTGCCGAGCCCAGGGACAAGAAGAAGTTCAAGATGAGGCGGAAAAGGCGGCTTCCCAATAAGGAACTGAGCAAGGAGCTCAGCAAGGAGCTCAACCAGGAGATCCAAAAAACCGAGAACAGCCTTGCCAATGAGAACCACCAACCCATCAAATCTGAACCCGAGAGTGAAAACGAGGAACCTAAGCGCGCTTTGAACAACAGCGAGAGACTCCATAGGTTCAGCAAGGGTTTAAATGGGACTCCCCGGGAGCTGAGGCACCAGCTCATCCCCAGCCTGCGAAGCACACCTCGGGGAATAACCCGGCCACCGCCTTCGCTCTCTCCTCCCAAATGCATTCAGATGGAACGGCACGTTATCCGGCCACCTCCCATCAGCCCCCCTCCGGACTCGCTCCCCCTGGATGATGGGGCAGCCCATGTGATGCAGAGGGAAGTCTGGATGGCTGTCTTTAGCTACCTCAGTCATAGAGACTTGTGCATCTGTATGAGAGTTTGCAAGACCTGGAACAGATGGTAAGGAAGGTGGGAAACCGAGCTAGGTCTGGTGGGGGGGGGATGGACTCAAAAGGGAGGTGGGTGACTGGAAGTGCTAATGACACCTCAAAGAGGTGTGCGGGTCATCACTGAAGCTCTGCTGAGCGCAAGGAGAAGGGGTGGCCAGCAGCATCTGAAGAAGTAGCTTGTCTTTCGGTGCTTTCTTAGAAGCAGCAGTTGCCAGTGCTTCTGGTGGGAGTTCTGTGTTTGAGTATCAGCAGCAGCCTGCTGGAGCTGTGACACCCCAGAGCAGCCTGTTCCGTACTTAGACACCACAGTGTTCTTGCGTGCTGGGACGGCCAGTCTAGGTCGCGCTAAGTTGTGGTGTCATCGTGCCCCCAGGAGCCGCTCACTGCTAGCGCAGTTGTTTTTTCAGTTCAGCTGTTAAATATCTGTTAAGATACAGTGAGGATCTCCTGGTGCCCTCAGTGTTCTCCTCAGAAGGTCCGTTCTGATTGTTGCCCTGTAGAGGGTACGTGAAGAGCGATCCCGTTTGCTGATTCTGTGTCAGCAGAGCTGGGGGAAGAATCCTTCATTATCACATTTACTCACAATGTTTCTGTTCGGTGCTCAGGGTACCAGAGTGTAAAAATTGACACAGTCAGTGACTGTATCACAGCGGGAAGCATTAGTGGGCAGATTTATATGTTTCACCGAACTTGCAGTGAAGTGTCTTGGTGGCTGTCACCTCAGATTCAACTGTGATGTGCACACAGATGGGCAAATCGTAATAGAGACTCCTTGGTAGCGCAGTCTAGTGACAAACTGGGTAAATGCCAAAAAGGTTGATAATTTGGTGCAAGGTGATGCCCTTGGAGCCCCTCCTCACTGGGTTTCTTGGTGTCACAGAAAGGTGTTAAATGTTTTTTCCACTTAAGTACAGTATTTTCTAACGGAAAGCTCAAGAAAATCTGGAATTTTGCAAACCCATTAGGACTTCTTGCTTGTGGCCCTTAGAGAACCATGACGAGAGCATAGAAATGCATAAGCCATCTAGATGGGAATCATATAAAAACACAGAACCAGGAGGGAGGGATCTGTTTTATAAAATTCATTGGTTTTAGGTAGGGAAAGTGCAGGGGAAATCAGGACAGTGACGTTTAAAACCAGTCTTTTTATTCAAAAGGTAAGAAAGAAGGTGCTTGTTTTCAGGCAAGAAGGTGGATTTTAGTAAATGCTATGATGACTTAAAATGTGATCCTAAGTTGCTGACATTCCTAATTCCATAGAAATAATTCCATACTTTATTGCATGGTACGTTTGATGGAGAACATTAAAATCTATGTAACATTGTTTCTGTCAGAGTGCTTATCTTAGCATCACTCAGCCTTATTTTTGCTATTTTCAGTTAAATGCTGTAGTTTTCCCTGCTGTTCAATGACACCTTTTAAAGTCTTGCAGAAATCAAAACAAGTGCCAAATTAAAGCACTGTTGGCTTTTTTCTTTTGGGTAGGTGCTGTGACAAAAGATTATGGACCAAAATAGATTTAAATCATTGTAAATCCATCACTCCACTTATGCTTAGTGGCATTATTAGGAGACAGCCTGTAACCCTTGATCTTAGCTGGACAAATATATCTAAAAAGCAGCTGAGCTGGCTTATCAACAGACTGCCAGGTAAGTAATGTTTTTTTTCACCGCTTCACCAAATCCAGCAGACCAGCTTATATCTAAACTGCAATCTCTGAGGAATGTCTGAAGGGATCCAGCTATCTGATGAGAGGAGTAGATACGTAGGAATGAAGCATCAGCATGTTAAAATGAGCCAAAAAATTAGTTGTGTTGTGACTACTTGACGTTCTAGGTAAACTAATTTGAGGCAGGTCTTAGTCAGCGGGTAGTAGTGCTGTGGGGAGTGCCTGTGCTGACTTGATCAGCAAAGCGTAGGGCTGAGGGGCTGATGGAGGACTTCTCCCCGACAGAAACAAAGTTCCAGGTGGTGGGTGAGAGGGAGAGCTGGGCAGGAGGAGGCTTACAGCGTCCCTGCTTGCCCTGGAGTGCAGGGATTGTGTGTCAGAGCAGCCTGTGTGGTAGCAGATCACCATGTACGCCTCCCTGGATAGGCCACATGCTCCAATTTCTTCTGTATCTGCAGGTCTTCGAGACCTGCTGTTATCAGGGTGCTCATGGATAGCAGTGTCAGCACTTTGTAGTTCCAGTTGTCCTTTACTCCGAACTCTGGACGTGCAGTGGGCAGAAGGACTGAAAGACGCACAAATGAGAGACCTCTTGTCACCACCCACAGATAACCGGCCAGGTAACAGGCGGGAGGAGCGCGCGGGAGACCGGTCCCATCTGCTCTGTGGCATGTTCTGCTGCTAGTCCCACTTGGAGGAAATGGGCAGAAATCCCTGCAGCCAGCACCGGCGGGGTTCTGGGCTTTGCTGGCGCGTGAGGTGGTTCAGTAGTGACTTGCAACACCTCGCTGGAAGCCGCCGGGTAATGAGTGATGTTCTCTGGCTGCTGAGCAGTCATCTGAGCCACTGTGCTGGTTTTCTGTCTGACTTTCTTCTCTTCAGGCTGCAACGGGTGTACTTTAGAGAGTATGGAAACACTTTCTTCCAGTTCAGGGAAGGAGCAGTTCTGTGGGTCATGCCACATTCGCCCGGATATCAGCTCAGGTGAAATTTTGAGCAAATCAGATCTGCTTTCTGGCATGCACTGCACAGCCTACTGCTTATTCCCGACTTGTAATTCCGCTGGGTCCCTGCAGTTACTTTCATCCCTTTTTGTTTTAAAATCAGGAGGTGGTTTTTGTCCACATGCCTGTGCCAAAAATAGACAAGTGTTCCTGCTCATGTCCCCTCCAAAGCAACAGACAGGCAAAAGCGTCTGAAGTTAACTTAGGGCAGCAGTGTTGTGTGTCACAGTGCATTTCATGTAGATTTGCAGATGTTTGCAACGCGGCATGAGACTCACAGGAGTGACCTGCCGCCCCTGCTTTCCAGGTCAGATCGACAACCGGAGTAAACTACGGAACATAGTTGAACTGCGTTTGGCTGGCCTGGATATTACCGATGCGTCTTTGCGGCTGATCATAAGGCACATGCCTCTGCTCTCCAAACTCAATCTTAGTTACTGTAATCACGTGACAGATCAGTCTATTAACCTGCTGACCGCAGTTGGAACCACCACGCGGGATTCGTTAACAGAAATTAATTTATCAGGTATGCAGCACAAGCGCAGGGGAAGGGAGGAGGATGGGAATCGCTTATCACTGTTAGACTTGTGTGAAATACTCATCAGTGGATGTGGTTTTCCCCAGCTCTCTGTTCCGTGCCCGCGGTGTGACTTCCGCGTCGATACCCTATTTATGTGCTGCCGGTGTAAATAATCCTGCGGCTGCCCAGCTTTCCCAGGGCTTTTTCCACCGGCTGACAAGCTGCCGCACCTCCCTGTGAGGAGCCACGTATTGTTACCTCGCTCATGCTCCACATGGGATTTACAAACTGCTGCTCTGTGCACCTGGCGTGCTTTGCTTTATCTCATCAGTTACACAAGGGTGTCGGGGATCAGAGAACTGCAGTCGGGCAGGTTGGGGTGACTGCTGTCAGCACAGCGCAGGAGGAACAGAAGGGGCCTAGCGCAGTCAGGTTAACTAGTCCTTGTGCTGAAGAACAAACCAAGACATGCTGTTATATTTCTCTCCTCCTTTTTTTTTGGCAGACTGCAATAAGGTTACTGACCAGTGCCTGTCTTACTTCAAACGTTGTGGAAACATCTGCCAGATCGACTTGAGGTACTGCAAGCAAGTGACAAAAGAAGGCTGTGAGCAGTTCATAGCAGAAATGTCAGTAAGTGTTCAGTTTGGGCAAGTGGAAGAAAAACTTCTGCAAAAACTGAGTTAGTTAAAGGACACGTGTAAATACTGGGGCAAGGGGGGGAAGGGACTAAGAACATGTAGGGATTTTATTTTCAATTGGGAACTTGGAATATTGGAAAATACCGCGATTGGATTTTACAACTCTTGTCGAGGAGAGAACAACATTAAACTACCCATGTTAAGAATTTCAACTTGTGCCACTAATTCAGTCTACCTGGGATGTCCTGCACTGGCTCTTATGCAAATTCATAAGGCGACTGTTACTGATGATAATTGTTCACACCCGGAAGAAGACTGATCTCCAAGAAATACTGTTATTTAAAGTACCACAGCATGTGCTTGGTAGTGTAAATTTGATTTCTGCTTTTCATTTCTTAAAACAACAAAAAAAAAAGTTGGTGTCATTAAAGTGGACCACGCACTGCATTTCTGCCTTCTTAACACATTTTGTTTTGTTACATCTTACATTATGCAGAACTATTTTTGTACAAAAATTGTTTAAAAATTATTTATGCAATGTTTGAATGCATTACCAGTGTTTCGGTTTTGATTGCCAATTTTTATCTTTACTTATGGTAGGAGAGAACTTAACCTATACTTCGTAGACAGTATCTATCTACAAACGTGCCCAGGTCAGGAAAAGTAGGTTAATACTTTCAACTTAAAGCATGTTTTAATGGAAGTTTATATCCTGCTTTGTATACTTCAGAAGTGACATAAGCATGTTGTGGAAATAAGGTGTAAATTATAGTTGAAGTAAAACACTTTGCCAAGTTTTATCTGTATAGAAATCACCTTTTTCTCAAAATTTTAAAAATTCCAATTTCAGCTTTTGCACATAGGAGGGTTTCACTCTGTAGCATGAGCTCTTGTACTCAATATAAAATTAATTTATACAGTGAGTCCAGCAGTAGAATAAATGGTCAAACGTAGTCTCTCTTTCTTTGAAGTGTGAGTTGAGTTCTCATTTAAGGTTTATAACATGGTTATTTCCTGATTGTAAAATTCTGCATTCATAAGTGCCATTGTTGTAAGGTGTTGTTTTCGTAGACCTTCCTGATGCAGTTTTACCTTTGTTGAATTTGTATAAACAATTGTACAAAAACAGACACTGGCTATGAGGGCTTTTGTTCCAACTTGGGATTGCTGGTGGGAGGAGTTGTTTGGACTTGAGCTGTGTGGAGTGACTAATTAGCGCAGTGGGGCACCTAGTGCAAGTAGAGGCACTGCCTGCTGAGAAGTGGAACTTGTTGACTCCTCTCGTTCATGTGTTGTGCAGGGTGAGGGGAAGTAATCTGCTCGCTTATACCAAGCAAGACTTAGAGCAGAGGCTTGTTTGTAAAAATCCCCCTGGCAGATGGTTTTTGGTGTGCAACATAATACAGCTAGGTCCTGGTTCTGCATGCTGTGGAGGTAACAGTTTCCAGGCTTGATGAAAGCCAGGAGGAACAGCAGGAGCCCTGATTTCTATCATACTACAACCAGTAGCTCACAGCACTCGAGGCAGGCTTTCTCCAGTGCCTCTAAGTTGGCATATTGCAATACATTATTACTGAGGGGAAACAGAATACATCTGCCTTCCCAAAGCTGGTGTCTAACTGCCTTCCACAGAGCTTGAGCTGACTATCCCCCAGTACAGCTGCAGCTGGTTAAGAAAAGAGACAGAGGCTGAGAAAGACCATCACAAATCTTTATTGAGCTTGTGTGGCTAATGATCAGCATGGAAGTAACATATATGGTATGTTTTTCTTCATTAGCTTACCCACTGAACAGAGACTCCAGGAATGAAGTATCATTAAAAAGTTACTTCTAAAAAATAAAGCCATTGAGAGGTTTGCTCCCTTCTGAAAAATAACCAGTGTCTTTAAGCTGCATATTTTATTTTGAGGAGGAGCTACTTTATCTTTTTCAAGCCAGCCACGTAAGACAAGAGAAGAGGAATGACAGGCAGGGTAGCAGAGGTAAGAATTGTCAGATACTACAGCCATGGCAAAACATTTTCTTATCCATTACTTTGCTAGCATGGGGGGAATTTAAAGGAGAAAGTGTAGCTTTAGCTGAGCCTTAGGTTCTTTCCTCAGCT
>VXAL01001166.1:56508-73201 GCA_013399475.1 Chauna torquata | reverse complement strand
GTCCTGACATGCCGCTGTCGCGACTGCGCAAGGCCATCGAGGAGTCGTGCCCGCACCTGGCCAGCTCCGTGCACATCAGGTGGGCGCCGGGGCTCGCCCTCGCCTCCCGCCCGCCCTCCCGCACAGGGCCCCGGCGGGCGGGGGGCTGCTGAGGGCCGGGCGCCAGCCCCGCGGCGGGGGGAGGCGCGGAGTCACTGCGAGCCGGGCTGCCCTGCTTGTGGAGCCCAGGGAGCTGCGTGGATTTTTCAGTAGATTCCTTGCCTCTTGCAGTGGCTGCATCTTGTGGTGGGAGCGTGAAAGTACTGCACGTACCGTCAATAATTCTGTAAAAGACGATAAAGCGGTGCTTTCATGCGCTCTGGTATCTACCCTGATATCTACTGATAACTGCTCTTTTGGTGTTTGTGCGTGTAGTTGAAAGGGTCGTACACCTGGAGCAAAAACATGCTTCTGCAGTCTTCTTAGTTCTCGCAAACAAGCTTTGAAAGGCACATGAATCAAACATTGAAGTAATCTATTATAAAGTTTCTGTGATACAGAAGACTTGTTTCAACATTAGCTAACTCACAAAGTGACAGCTTTAAAATGAGTATATTTTGGGTTCCTAATTATTTTGTTGAATAACAATTCCTTCTGTTTGTCCTATAGTAGAATAACAGTTTAAAAAAGAAAAATAATCTGATTATTAGATTGTTGTTAATATTTAATAAGTTTTGATTTTGTTCATTTATGTAAAAACTTTCTGGGCATAGTGAACTAGCTGCCTGTTGGATCTGTGTTTACTCATCTATACTTGAAATAGAGGAATATCACTTGATGCGTAATATTTAAGCCCTAAAAATGTTTTTTTTTTTTTTCCCCTGTTTAGGTTAAAACTTATGGCAGAAGGAGAACTGAAAGATATGGAACAATTTTTTGATGACCTTTCAGATTCATTTACTGGGACAGAGCCAGAAGTTCATAAAACAAGTGTAGTAGGTAACTAGCTATTATCTGCAAGCTATAGGTGGTGTGATAGCTATTATTGATGGAATTCACTCAAGATACAGCTTTCTTCTTCTTTTTGGGGAGTAGCAAAGATTGCATAAAATGATTTTTCTCTTGCTCAGATGTTTCATACTAACTAATAATTTTATATAGTGTGCAGTTCTTGCCAATCTTAATTGTTCTGTGATCAGATAATGTGTGAGTTTTGCCCTTAAATTAATTTGAGATTTATACTCAGCAGACCTGAGTTTTATCAGTTGGTAGGCTGAGATGAGACACTGAAGCAAAATTAGTGCAATTTAAGCTACTGGTTATTATAATGATTTTTAGTCTCCTGTCTGAAACAAGAACCTTACAGACAGGTGTCATAACACAAATGTTTTCCTTTGCAGGTCTATTTCTGCGCCATATGATCTTGGCATACAATAAGCTTTCTTTTAGTCAGGTCTATAAACTTTACACTGCACTTCAGCAGTACTTTCAAAATGATGAGAAAAAAAATGGAATTGATGAGAGTGATATGGAGCTGACGAATACAGAGGAACTGGAGGGGAAAATGGAGAAAGAAGAACTTGATGTACCTCTAAGGTGATATATTAAAATTTTAAGTCTTTCCCACTTCTGTCAGCAAATTAGTCGTATTTTAGATTACTTCTGTACACATCCTAAGTAAACCTAGTCTTTGTCCAGCTCAAGATTCTACTCCTGTTGAACTTCTCAAAGGCCACAGATGCTCATCTAGGCCCTGTGCCTGTCCTATCAGTAATGCTGCATTAGAGTCTCTGAGAGAATTTAATTTTAATGCAAGTGGAGAAGCTGTAGGAACTTCAGCTGCGATGTTAAGGTGTGGTGTACTGTAAACTTACGTTAGCCCATATCCTACTTAAAGCAGGATATCACTGATTTGCCTCATGTCAGAGTTGTCTGGTGTATATAGTTACCAGAAATTTTAGGTCAAAGCCAGAACTTAAATAAATTGCAAAACACTGTTCATAAATTTTTAAGCCAAAGAAGTGATTATCAAAGTAATCTGGTCTTGTTGATTTTCTTAATCCTGTGTACAGATCATAGAGCTTGCACTGATCTTGCTGGTTTGCACTTACTCAACTTTGAATGCTTGTTATAGTTCAGAAATGCGTATTGATCTTGGTTTCTTTCCTCTAGCTGCTGCTTAGTGTTTTATGCATGGATAACATTGAAATGGTAAAATGCTTTTTTTCTTGAGGAGGAGGAGGGGAAGAACGGGAAAGTTATGTCACCTTTGGATTCAAAAAGTTCTGTCTTTGTATTAATGACGAAATTTAAGGAATGTGAAGAGGATGTATCGAGCTGGGTTGTTTTTTCGAGAGTCTCACGCACACTCACAGAGCTGGGTGGCCTCTCAGTTTCCTTGGTGCCACCGTGTGGTAACACTTGTAAATGGCAACGGTTCTGTCTCATAGAAGATGGCGGTACCCCATTCTCATGCTCACCTAGAGAATTGCAACCTAAAGGCCAGGTGCTGCCCACAGTTTCCTTCTGTACAGCCCACTGCTGAATGATTTCTTCCCTGGTTATGCTAGTGTGATGTGCTAAAGCAGTTAAAAAGATAATTATGCTTCCAGCAAGGAAAGATTCCTCATTGAGGAGAAGTTAAGCTTGACATTTTTGGTTTCTCTTTTTGCCCTTCTCCAAATGAACAAACTGACATTTATTTACATCAAAGATGAGAAGCAAATATTGAGACATTTCACTTGCTAAAGAAGTGTTCCACTGTAAGAATAATCCTAAAAGTATTTTGTGTATCCGTATACCTAAAATGTACTTTTAAAGTTGTCTTTATGTAAGCGTGTGCTTGGGCATGCTCTGCTATAGCTTGAATTAGTTAACAGTTTTTGGAGTCTAGCTTTATGCTGTAGTTGTTGTCTTTCCGTGGAATGAACTTCGGTCTGCTTTTGCATGTCAGCTGTTTTCTGGAGTGATGTGTGTGGCCAAAGTGCCAGTTCATTTCTTTGTGAATGTCTTCAGAAGAAAGGAAAAAAACAGAGCAAGCCATTTGAATGTGTCACCACAAATCTTGTATCTGATGTTGTTTTTGTTTTTTATATAAGTATTTAGGGTAACAATCATACTGACCATGGTCTCTGCAGGCTGAAAATTACAACTAAGCTGTGAAATCATTTGGATTGCAAACTTTCACGCGGTAGATTTTATTCTGTATTAAATTTTCTCCTTTTAGTTTCCTTTTATACTGCTGAGCTCTAGTATCTCATAAAAATTCATAAAGCAAAAGTGTGGAGTGTCTGATAAAATATATTTCCTTGTATTCTATTTAACTGCCCTTGTTTCTAACCGGAGTGCTTTTTAGCAGGGAAGAAGAGATATCTTGCAGTGGACCTCTTTCCCAGAAACAAGCAGAGTATTTTCTTTCTCAGCAGGTATGTTAACTCTGAACAAAGTTGAGTAAATGATCTATAACATGATTTTCACCTTCAGTTTTATCCAGTGTCAAAATGATGTTTTCTGAAATCTATTAGAGATCTGTTAATTTTCTTGCATATAGTTGCTCAGTATGAGCGCATGGGCTTAGAAGTGTTTTATCTAAGCAGGTACACCACATGATGATGTTTGATTCTGAGAAGATCACTTCCGTTCTGACTAGCTTCAAATTTGCTGTGTGTTAAATGTGCAATTTTGTTGATTATTCCGGCTGGTAAATAAAAAAAGGAGCAGAAGTAGACATGGGCACAATTGTCAGTAAATGCGCTGCATGCTTATAATAGTTTGCTCATAAAATAAAATACATACAATATGTAATGTTTCATATACATTTGAAAAGTTCAAAGTGACTTCTCAATCCCATTAGGATCTTTACTATTAAGGGTTGTTGGATCCGGCAGCCTGATTGCAGCAAGGCTTCTGCAGCTCCATGACACCTGGTGCAACCAGTGGTGAGGCTGAACATGTTACCGGTTATCCCAGTTCTTCCTTTCTCGGGCTACTCAGGGTGAAGGTCCATTAGTAGGAAATACGTACGCACACTTGCGCCCTCACTCTCTCGATTCTACCAGCAGCTGGGCTTAGACACTCAGTTTATCGACTGACTGGCCCCTGGATTGTCTTGTGTCTAATTCTCTCCTGCCGAGAGATGCACACGTACGAATGTGTCTCTCAGTTGACCCATGGGCCCTGCAGTCCCTCTGTCAGTTGTATTGGGACCTCCTGGCTGGCCTCAACCTCCTCCAGTTGTCTCACGCACATACCCAGCCCTGTCTTACGGCCGTTTCAGTACTTAGCTGTCAAACTGCTCATGCTGCTTTCTGCCTAGTCCAGCTTGACGTTCACCGGTGGTCATCCACTGACATGCATACTCTCACTTGCTCCAGTTGCTGGCACCACAGGTGCACAGACCCCTGCAATCTAGCTCCAGTTGCTGGCATTCTAACGTCCTTACACACACGTGCACGTGGAATAGAGAGCCCCTCATCCAGGAGAAGAGTTAGAATTGGGGTTTAACGACAAGACAGGACAGACCGCAGCAATCTGGCACAGGGTATGGCCAGACAGCAGCCTGTTTTCTGACAACCCTTATGCCTTGTTTTCTTTCCCTTGCTTCCCCCCCACACAAACCACCTTGATCCCTCCATTTCCCCACCTTTGGTTCCTCCTCTATACACTTTATAATCAGTCTTGTACAATCCCCAAATGCATTTTCTCTGCATCTCATAACGTGTCCCATGACCCCTAAGCAGTAATCCCCCTCAGTCTGAAAGGTGCTTGGAGAACCTCTCCTGTTAATATATCGTGATGGGTGGCTGATCACCCTCCTGGGACAGCCCTTGGCGGACGTGGTGTGAGGTATAATTTGGATTTCCACCTGCTGCTGTTTCTCTGTGCTCCATTTTGTGTGTGGACACAAACCTTTTATCACATAACCTATCACTTCTCCATCTGTTATATCTCACTGGTAGTTTTATGCTCTTTTACAAACTTGGGTTTTAGTTGCAGTGGCATTCTGTTATACTGCATTTTACAGCTGGTATGATTTACATAGAGTATTTGTTACCTGTGTGCATAACGAACCTTTTTTCTCCAGGTTAGAATATTATGGAGGAATTGGATGTTTCAGAGGGTTCTGAAATTTCAAGTCTTTTTATTATTCAGTCATGCTTATTCTAGCAACTAGATTATTAATTTTGTTTATTAATTGATCTAATTCCTAAAGCAAACCATGGATTTACTTTTGTTTAGTTTAGTTGCCTGATTTTTTTTTTTTTTTTGTGAGAAGATGCATGTAATTCCAGTGAGCAATCTGCTGTACTAGTTCTTAAAAAAGAAACATAAACAGAATTCTTTAAGTACCTTTAAACAGTCCTTTGAATAAGCTTTAATTTTCCTCGGTCTCTGATCTCTGAAAATGAATGCTATAATATAGTATTGAATAAAACTGCCACTGATGTTTCAGTGTCATAATAGAGCTGTTCTGAAATCTTCTTTAATGCTCTCTCCAGGCAGATAACAAAATGACAATCATGTATCAAAATATATTCATAATGCTCCAGTTTGAGTTACTTAGTATTGGTTTCAATTTTTTTTCCAGGCTTCTTTACTAAAGAATGATGAAACAAAAGCTCTTACTCCAGCATCACTACAAAAGGAATTGAACAACTTGTTAAAATTTAATCCAGACTTTGCTGAAGCAGTAAGTATCTTTTTCTTCATCCAAAATGGTTGTAAAGGGATTTCTTCATATCTCTAGGATGGGATAATTTGGGAGTATTTTATTCCATATTGAAACATAAGCAGATAATAAAAATGTGAGCAAGTTGCATGTGAATGTTTAGTAATTCAGACTGAAACTCCTGAAGGTACAGAAACCTTAATTAAGCTAAGTACTTAGCAACGTGTCTAGCTTTATGCATAGATATAATCCTCTTAGTTTTGGTGGGACTATGTCAGTGCATTCTTATCAAACTTAATCTAAAACTTTTTCCTCAAAAACATCAGGCCTCATACTCCAATAGTTTAAAATTAGTGTTAGGTGAAATACTTGCTGATTTTGATCACTGATGTTCACTTTACTTTTGGCACTTAATAGCAATTAACAGTAAAAGCAACAACTAACTCGTATTGAGAGTTGGTTCCAGACCTGTACTGCAACCATTTGCCTTGTTCCTAGAGAACTTATTCTTGAGCACATCCCATGAGTTTCCAGTCAACTCCTTCCTGCCTTGCTTTCTAACTCTTCTTCCCAGTAGCCCTTCAGGCTGAGGTAGACAGGATTTTCCTTGCTCCCATTTGGAGACGTTTCCTTGAAAGGGCTGCCGTAATAATGGCTGAACTTCACAACTCAACAAGTCTTCCCCAGTGTTGTGTTTATCTGAGATAAAAGGTGGTCCTCCCCAGTTCTCAACACCAAGAACAAAATACATAGTTTTAGCATCTCCTTTCAGCATTTGGAAGCAGTGCTCGTGCTTCTGAGTGCCTTTGTGAGTGTAGACACAGTAGGAGTCACACCTCCATTCCACTCCCACTTAGCACATAAATATAGGCATTCTACCTATGTAGATGTCTTGGGCTGGGTGGAATAATTCTGATGGCCTGACCTTGGAAGATCCTGTTAAGAAAATGACCAGTTGTATCCAAGAGTTAGAGAAGTTCTGCACGTGTGTATCAGTATCACTGCAACTTCTGGTCAAACACTTTCCTGGCCATATATATAGCATTTCATGGTTGCACTTGTTAGGCAGTAAGAAGACACATATTAAGTATAAACAAAAATTTTAGTAGTTCTATATAGTTAAAGCTGATTTTGCTTCAATTTTTTTAGCATTACTTAAGCTACTTAAATAGTCTCAGAGTGCAAGATGTCTTCAGTTCAACACACAGCCTCCTTCATTATTTTGACCGTTTAATTCTCACTGGAGCAGAAAGCAAAAGCAATGGCGATGAAGGTTATGGTCGGAGTCTGAGATACGCTGCTCTGAATTTAGCTGCACTGCACTGTCGGTTTGGCCATTAGTAAGTTAATATGTTGTACTGCACAACTAAAATTCATCTTACTGCGTCTCGTAAGTACTGACGGATGGACCTGTTGTTCATTATGAAAATCTGTTCAAGAGAAGAAGGGACTTCTCTAATTTGATAACAGCTATAGCTGGGTTGGAATTTTCTTGTAGTCTTGGTTTGGTTTGGTTTGTTTTTATTTTGACATTTATTTGGTTTCCATAATAACTGGGCCATTTACAGCACTGTAAGAGTTGACATTTGTCTGTGTCCACATGCAACCGTTTCTTAGGGATTTAAGTTCTCAATTGCTACGTTTCCATGACCTCAGAAAGGTCAGTGGACATGAGTGCTTATTTCCAACTATATTCTCAAGAAAGTACGGTTGTTTTTCTTTTATATTCAAATCAATATAGAGCTGATGATCTGGAAAAAGAATAATTAAAAAAGAGGCTATCTAAGAGATACATATTTTAAAAAGTCATCTAAGAGGTACATATTTTAAAAAGCCATAGGGGTGGGTGTTATTTTATTGATAAAGCTGGCTTACCCATCTCCATATATGGTTTGCGTTTATTGACTGCTGCCTGGATGAATCCTGTAGAAGGACTGGAGAAGGGAAGGAGATAAAAATTAACAACTTCTCTTTCTGCATAGGCAGACACTTAATGTTGCCCCTGTTCAAACACTAATTTGGCACTTTGGCATGTGCACAGGTTTGAAAGCCTGCTTCGGGGTTACAGTTGCATTTTCATAGTGGCTTGCAGATGCCATCTTGCTCATTAGCTTCAAGATTAGAATATGTTGCTGGGGTGCTAGGAGGAAAACAGAGGCTTTCTTGTTCAGTCTTTTAAATCAATTTTCTTCTGAGTGCAATATGCATAATTTAGATCAGTGTTCCTCTATATTGTTATAATGCTGTGTTTTAAGCACTATGGGAATACTAATATATTCTCCTTTTTTGTTTGCTGATAGTCAACAAGCTGAACTTGCGCTTCAGGAAGCCATCCGAATTGCACAGGAGTCTAATGATCATGTTTGCTTGCAGCACTGCCTGGTAAGATAGCCATGTCGAAACAGAGGTTAAGTCACCTTTGTCTGTGTTATCTGAGCCTTCGCTCAGTGAACTGTTGCAGAACTACTCTTACAGTAACATCTCATCAAACGAATCAGTAATTTAAATATGACTGTCCCACAGTGGGGTGATGTTGTTTTTGGCAGATGGGTCACCCAGAGCAACAAACGCTGGAGAGGAGGGAGATCACGGGACAGTTTTGTTGTGACTCAGGATTACTTTCTTAAACAGGAGTTGTGATCCCAGAGTTACTCAGTACTAAGTTCAAAGTTTAGTCTTACGTATTTTAAAGAGCCAAAGTATTTCATAAACTTTCTCCTTACTGTCTGCTGGATTTTCACAGAGTAATCAGCCTTTTCAGCAAACAAAAAGGAGGAAGGAAAGACTTAGTTTTCTCTGTATTTTCTTCTGTAATGAACATTAGTGCTGTAATGAGAAGGCGTCAGTGTTATCGAACTCTGGAGGTGCTGCTTTCACTGTGTTTCACTGTGCAGCATTTGCTAGATGATTTCTTGGTGTCATATTTAATTCTGAAGAGTGGTTTGTATTTCCAGAGAGTTTTTGTGCATTCCGTGCAAAAGTAAAATGAAAAGTGCTGTAGCCATCAGCTATTTGCAATGAGATTTTAACTTTTTACCTTACTAGAGCTGGCTATACATCTTGGAGCAGAAGATATTTGATAGTTGTGTTCTCCTGGAGCACTCAGTAAACAAATCGTTACACTTTGGTTTGCCAGTAAGTCTGTTTTCATTTATCCTTAACTGTATTCTAGGACAAATACCTGGTGGGGGCATGGTAGGGTTTGTTTTTTTTTTTGCTGGTCAAAGTTGTTATTACAAAATATGTAATTGAATTTAAACCAACCTATTTAACACTCCAAATCTGGCTGTTTCTATTATTTTGATTCTTTGTATTAACAAACCAGCGTTCAGTTGCCTTATTGTGAGTGCATTATTGCAAAGCTCAGTGTCTTTCCTTCTAACGTGTTTGTTCTTCAGGCAGGAGAACTGTGGCTACTGGCTTGGCCCAATGCACCATTTAAGTCTTAGGCCCATAATGCAATCTGCTGGTGCTCAAGGGAGGTTCTTACGCCTCAGCCCTCCCTGAAACTCAGTGCTGATGCCTCTGGCAGGGCTTTGAACACATTTACTTGTATGGCTCTGTTCCAGCTGTGGAGTCTTGTACGGCAGCTCTCCCCTTAGATGGTTTTGTGCTGTGTATCAGTTGGCTGTTAATTTAGTTGTTTTCCACAAGATCTGCAACCTCTTTGCTGAGAGAATTGTTCTAAAAAGAACTAAACTGCTGATATTGGGAGATGAGAGGAGACATGGCCGTCTGGTGGGGAAGGGGAGGGAAGGCTCTCTGTTTTCACAGCTGTTTCATCACTGGAGAAATCCAGGTACAAGTCCAGTCATCCTCTTTAAGACTGCTGTGTGGAGGAGTGGAAATTACCTTTCACATCTATCAAAATGGCATTCATATATGTGTGGGTGTGTGTAAGTGTGTATTTAAAGAAATGCCTGGAGCAGTGTTCCTTTGTCTGTGCTGAATAACATTGCATCTTTTTCTTTGAGATTTTTTTCTTAATTTATAACTCTTGCTCTGGTGTAGTTCACAGATGTAGTGCACTTTATAAAATCTTTCAACGTTTTTGGTATTTTTTTCCCTTCTTCCCAGTACCTTGCTTCCCTGGGAATACAGTCCTTGGTTCAGCAAAGAGCTTTTGCAGGAAAGGCTGCCAACAAACTAATGGATGCCTTAAAAGATTCTGATCTGTTGCACTGGAAACACAGCTTGTCAGAGCTTATTGATATTAGTATAGCACAGAAGACTGCCATTTGGAGATTATATGGCCGCAGGTATTTCATTTCTTTTGAACTCCTGAGTTAGCTTACTGTGCTTGTTAGCACATAATGCATTTTGAGTTATTTGTGTAGGTGTAACAGGTGACTGTGTCTCTCCAGTGCACTAAAATAAAGCAATCGGACTGTGATTTGGTATAGGCTGGATGCAATTATTTCCATTCTCTTGTGTTCATTTAAAAGTCATACTGGAGGAGAGATCGAGTCTCCATTTAGTAGTGGCAAATAGTGCATAAGTCATTTGTGTGTCCCCATTTTCAGGATCACTGTGCTAAGACCATGTGCAGCTTTCAGTATGTAGTACTTGATGTGCTTGCATAGTCTGGAGTTCCTGGGTAGCAGCTGTTTTACAAGTTTTCATTCTCCCCCAGGCCCCTGGCTTACCCCAGAAATCAGTCCGTAGACCGCAGTCGTAACAAGAACATAGATTAAAAAATGGTTGTTGTTTGTTGCTTGAAAGCTAAAAGATGTTTCTGTTGCTCAAGCACCATGGCACTTCAACAAGCCCAAACATTGCTGAGCATGAACAGTCTGGAGGCTGTGAATGTGGGCGTTCAGCAGAATAACACAGAGTCCTTTGCTGTAGTATTGTGTCACCTGGCTGAGCTACATGCAGAGCAGGTGAGTTTTATGGCTAGTTGCACAAAAAGTCATTTGGGTGAGAGGATGTGTGGGTGGTATCGACAGAGAGTGTGAGACTCGAATCATGTTTTCTTCTGCCTTTAATGTCTGCATTGGGAGCAAAGAAAATACAGGGCTTTTGCCTGGCAAGTTCTTGCCATGAGGATGGTGTTGAAATCAAGGGGCGTGGTGCTTGCCCCAGTCTATGTTTATCGCAATGCTCTTTCTGTGTTACAGGGATACTTTGCAGCTGCTTCTGAAATCTTGAAACATCTAAAGGAGAGGTTCCCTCCCAATAGTCAGCATGCACAGGTAGAACATATATAATGTAGCCTGTAAATTATGTAACTGTTATACAATAGGATCTGAATTCCATTGCGTCTGAATTCATACCGTCTTTCCTCTGTCTGCCTTAGGCTGTATGTTTGCTGATTTTAATTTGGCTCATTAATTTGGCCCACCAGAAGCCACGTGGCATAAACTCTTCTACAAAAGCATGAAGAAGATGCCTCTGTTGTTTTAATAGCCTCCTAAGAAAAAGCTGTTTGAATAGAACTGTAGTTGACAGAGGAATATACATCTACTTCATGAGCACATATAGGGATTAAATGGTCTACGTTGATTTGGAGATTCAAAGTTCTGTTTAATTAGTGGTAATTATTTTTGATTTATTACACTCAAGAAATAACTGAGAGAAGAGGCTGTTTTTGTGCAAGTGGGAAACACATTAGCATATCAGTCTAAAAGATACTATTTACGTTAAAGTGTTCAAGATTCTGTTAAATTTAGTTTGGTCCTTCTCTTTTTGCTGCAGGACAAGTCTACTATTTTAAAGCATTAGTAATGATTTTAAAGCTTTTTTTTTTTTACTTAAAATACAATCAAATAGGTGAATTGTGGTATTGAAACATTACTCCAGACCTAAGCATTTCTGTTGAGAACTGTAATGTAGTAAATACAGTAATTGGACAGTGGAGTTAGTTGTGTCTAGACATAAATAGCCACAGGGGAAAATAAAAATTAAGTTCTAACTTGGGGTTAGAAAATGAGCAGGTACGAATTCTAAAACTTGTTCATGGATGTTCTTTGTTTAGCTTTGGATGCTGTTTGATCAAAAAATACAGTTTGAAAGAGCCATGAATGATGGCAGATACCATATAGCAGATTCTCTTGTAGCAGGAATTACAGCACTTAGTAGCATTGAAGGAATATACAGGTAAGAAATCATGAATCTGCATACGCTTGGAGGTGTATCCCATGAAGATAATGAAAAATTTAGCAAAACGATTGCTGGCAATGACATGTGTTTATGTTCTTCCTTTTCCAGAGTTAATTATGGTCATGTTGTCTAATCTGTAGTGCTTATTCCATTACAGTGTGTCCTGTAATAACCACTTCTAGTTGTTTCTCTGGGCATTTTAAGAACTGGAATAGCACTGGTGAAGTTCTTGTTGTTCTAGAGCTGTAGATCTGGGCTAAGAACACAAAATACTTCTTCAAATCTGCCATGGTAACTGTACTCAAACCTAAGCACAATGCAGAATTTGGTATAAGATAGATCTAAGGGATCTAAGGCCAAATCTCAACTCTGCTACAGTAAGAGCTTGAGTTATGTCTTCATCTGTGTCCTAGTTTCTACATCTACAAAATGGGATGATACAATTTTTTTTTTGCCTCTCACTTTAATTTGTTCTTATTTCTAAATGGAATTGTTGGAAATAGATAGGGTTAAAACTTGTTATTTGCTGAGTATGAAGACAATTTGCTGTTGAAAGTAATTTCTTGTTGTTTTTAATGAGGCAAAACGCCTAAAAACATAACCAATGCCAGTAAGCTGAAGATCGCTGTTCAGGCTGTGGGACCTGATGCTTGTCCTTCTGGAACTGGACTGTCTGTTATTTCCCTGATCTTTAAATATACCGCTCAGTATATGGGTTCAGGATGTTTTTACACATCCCCTACAGCTATGTATTTGTTTCTTATTTCCCTGTTCTCACTCTTTCCCTCTCACTCCTTGTCCCTGTGAGTTTATGCCAATTTTAGCTACCTTACATCATACCTGTTTTTCTTCCACAAATAATTACTTGTGCTTTCCAGTTTGCATGCCCTCCCACTTCTGCTGCCTATTTGGCCTTTGTTTTTGGCAATCCCTGTTCTCTATCTAAAGCTGTTTCTTGAGTTTGTTCCTTACTGCAGTGAGTTGTCCAGCAATTAGAGGTACTTAGTTTTCCCGTCTGCCTGCGTATATAACATGCATACGCTTTGTCAGAGTGCTGTTCTGTGGTCACAAGAAACAGAGGTCACAAAATAGAGACCTGTTTTACTGTGTTCAGAATCTAAAATATAAAGATACCGGTGATGTTTTCTTTCTACCGTGGCAGAAAAGCCATTGTATTGAAAGCCCAAAATCAAATGTCAGAGGCACACAAACTTTTGCAGAAATTGTTGATCCACTGCCAGAAAATCAAGAACACCGAGATGGTGATTAGGTAAGAATGCTTCATTTTCAGAGTATTAAAGCCACTATGCAGTGATTAAAATCAGCCACTTCAATTTGTCTGTGTTCAGACTTCACTAGTTGTCAGATTACCCAGAATGATTTGGAGATTATGAAATAATTTCATTTGTTAAACATGGTATAGAGGAATCCTCAAAATATCATGGAAGTGAAACCTGGTCATCTTATATATGTTCACTAAAAGGTAGTAAATTTATTTTAAAGTTTCGTGAAGACTTAGGGAAGAAGGAAGTAAGACATGCAAAATAAATAGGAAGTAGAAACACGAATGCAATTGTACCTTTGTGCTAACCTTCAGAGTAGTTAGTGTTATTTCATCTTTTGTGAGGAGGTGGGATCTCTTAAGGGTGCAATTTAAGTTTATTGTATGTGCAGTAACATGACTCAAAATAAATACTGTTATGGATAGAGTACTTGTTTGGGAAACAAGTGGACATGTTTCATCAAAAGAAAACAGTTTATAGATCTTTCCCTGTCTTTTGGTTAGTGTACTGCTGTCAATAGCAGAGCTCTACTGGAGATCTTCATGTCATACCATAGCTTTGCCTGTCCTGCTGCAGGCTCTCGCCCTCTCTCGAGAATATAGTCTACAGTATTTGGCTTCTGAGACTGTGCTGAACTTGGCTTTCTCCCAGGTATGTTTGATTTGTGTTTTCACAGGGCGTAGGGGCAATGTTTTTACTGGGGATCTGGATACTGTTTTTACTCCTGTGAGATTTAAGAACATAACCTTGTTGGAATTAAATTATTGATTCTGATGAGGTATATTCTAAATGTAAAATCTTTTGAGGAAGCTAATAAAATTTGAGTGCCATGTGTATCAGTAAGATGGGTAGCTATTGTACGTACTTAAGCAGGCAAGCATAAATTGGCCCTGCCTTTGTTTCTCCAGTTGTTATTTTTATGCTGTTTTTTTGGCTTTCTAGTAGCACAGTTTGGCATGTGCCTGAATTAAAAATAATGTTGGTAATGGAGTTCAGTTACACTGTTTATTCTGAGCTGGCAGGGACCTGGTTGTCAGCACTGGCTGGAGTGGAGAAGCCATGCCTAATCATTTCAGATAGTAGCTCATGTCTCCTAGGAAGTTTTGATTTACTTCCCCCCCTCCTTCTTGTAACATCCTGTTCTGTAGCATTGCTGCATTAGAAACAGATGTGGCTTATGCTGGTCTTCTCAGAAGAAGCTGCTCTCACCAGTAGATTCCAGTATTAGACAAGCAAAGTTTCTCTTTCAGCTGATCCTCGGCATTCCTGAACAAGCCCTCAATATTTTGCATATGGCAATAGAACCTGTCTTGGCCCATGGAGCTGTATTGGATAAAGGCTGTGCCATGTTCTTGGTGGCCAAGTGTCAGGTGGCTTCTGCAGCTTCCTACGCTCAACAAAAGAAGATTGAAGGTAATGTGAAGAGTTACTCTCCCCCCTGAAACTGTGCTCAGTTGAGAAGTGCAAACCAGTGCATATATTGGAGTCCTGGTACACAATCAGTGTAAACTTCAAACGATATAGCGGAGCGCGTTACATAGTAATCAGCTAGGAGAAATAATTTGGAATGAGTTGTTCAATAGATGCAGTGTTTATAATGGAATGTTGTTTATGCAGTTTATCTGCATACTTTAACACCCATATTTTGCAGCAAAGGTTGAATAACAGAAACTAGCTGAAAGACCATGTTGCTAAGACACGAGTTGTTTTGAAAAGCTGAGGAATTCGTAATTGGGCTCCTTAGAATTGAGCTGATTGCTTGGAGTTAGGATGGTATTTTCTTAAATATGACTGTCCCCCGTTTCTCACAGCTTTAGAATCCGCTATTCTGAACCTAAATGAAGCTAAGTCTTACTTTGCTAAAGTGGACTGCAAAGAGCAGCTCAGAGATGTTCTCTACTTCCAAGCCCGGCTGTTCCACACCCTAGGCAAGACCCAGGAAAGGAATAAATGTGCCATGTTGTTCCGTCAGTTACACCAGGAACTGCCTGCACATGGTGTCCCCTTAATAAATGCGTTCAAGTGATGCATTTAAAGATGAGATCTGTTTTCCTCTTTTTTTAGAAATGTCTTTTTACTATATTCAGTCAACCGTGTTTCAGAATAATTGCCAATAAATCATAGTCTTCTATGGCACAAGCTTGTATTTTGTTTGCAGTGACTTAGAGGAAAGCCTATGTTTCCACCCATTTCACTTTTATTCTGTACTTGAAATTAAGAATAAGAATTGAATGAGGAAAAGAAGGACTCTCTTGACAGCATTACAAACATGCTGAGGGGAGTAGCACAGTCACGATGAAATAATCTCTGTTCTTAGTAGTGACATTTTCAGAATCAATGCCTTTATGAACACTGTGATACAAAAACCAGTGGAAAATGAAGGTGAGGCTCCTTTGTGCTCAGTTTAAGTGGTACAGAATGGGGAGTCCCAGGTAAAACGTTTCCTTGCATTTAACCTGTCTACAGGCAGTGTTTACTCTGTAGAAACAGATGGTGCTGGCAGAAGGGAAAAACAAGATTCAGTTGGAAAGGTCTAACGGTGCAAAGTCCCAGCACTGTTGTGTTAGAGGTGTCCTGTGCAAAGAGTGGCTGAGAAACGTGAAGTGTGCTAAACAAGCCCTAGTTCAGCTGAAATATGTGTATTGTGTGTGGTCTTCCATTGGCACTGGGTATAATTTACCTGCGCTGGTTTTATGTGTGAATAAATGAGGACCACAACTAACTCAGTATCTGACACGCTGTCACTGACTTCTAGCGATTAGAGCCTTGTTTTGGGGGGAAAAAAAAAAAAGAAAAATCATTTCGGATGCGATGTGGGATTTCATGGGCAGTTGGGGTTGCACTTCTGTGAGCGCAAACGTGCATGTGCCCGGTGAGCCCTGGGGACAGGGCTGCCAGTCCCTCCTCCCGCTGAATCCTCGCACCCCGCTAGTACATAAAAGCGGGACCTCATTAGCGTAAACACTTACAGATATCCTGCCCGGAAGTGCTGGATTAAGCCATGGTGCTGTTAGCAATGAGAAAGCAGGTCTGGAACTAAACCTGACTCCGGTGGAGCTCTGCCAGGTAAGGCAGGCAGGAGGGGAAGCTCTAAAACGTGGTCGATGCGAGGGTGGTCCAGGACTAGCTTACAGGCCTCGGTAATTGCTGCTGTAACGCGGCCGTTGGCGGATAATCGGTGCTTCAATTTTAAAACAATAGCTGTATTTCTAGAAGTGAGAAGTAACCCAGCTTCCCCGGTGGGCCTGGTGGGAACGCCGGCTTTGGTGGCTCCTGGTTGTGTTGTCAGCCCCCCATAAGCCAGCGCTTGAGAGCTGAACCCCTGAAACGTTTGGGGCGCGTCCCATCGGACAGAAGTGCCTAAGGCTGGTTCCTAGGGCGGCTTGCACGGTCCTGAAGAAAACAGCGGAGTTTGTCCGTAGAGCTCCTCGCTGCGGGGCCGGGGCTGCGTGGAACGAGCAGCGGGCCCGAAAACGGCAGCCGAGCCCAGCAAGAAGGCGCTCGGTACGAAAACCCCAGCGGTCAGCGGGAGCGCGGGGCGGGCGCCAGCGGGGGAGCCGCAGGCCGAGACGCGGGGCCGGGGCCGCTCTGACGCTGCCCCGCAGCCGGCTCCCAGATCCCCTCCGGGCGGCGGCTTCGGCAGCGCCGGGCGACCCCTGCG
>VXAL01001166.1:1445-55353 GCA_013399475.1 Chauna torquata | reverse complement strand
CCCGCACCGGCCGGGCAGCCCCCGGCGGGGGCGAGCGGCCCGGCCTCCTCCTGGCCCCTCTCCGCCGGCCTTCGGGGCGAGCGCAGCCCTGAGGCTCGGGCAAAGCAGCCGGCGGAGCCCACCTGGGAGGGCGCTGGCGGGGGCGTCTGCTCGGCCAGCGCCGTTCCGGGGGCAGGCGGCTTTGGTCACCTTGGGGAGGGGATTTGGAGGAGGTTTTGCTTTCGGCTCGGCCCTGATGTCCTTTAAGCGGTGCTGGCAGCGTGCGGTGCCGCTCTCCTGCCCATCTCGTGGGCATCGCTGCCTGGAGCTGCTGTTTCCAGGGGAGCCGGGAGCTGCTGGGCGAGGTGCTGCTGCTCTGAGCTCGTCCCAGCCCGTGCTCGGCGCCAGGTCCGGCGCTTACGCTCCTGTTCTGGGGTGCTCGTCGTGTATCGCTTAAGCAACACCAAACAGTACCATCGCTGTTTCAAAAAAAGAATCTTCTTAAAGATGTTTTTTGATTCCCATTGAAACCTGCCACTGGGTTCCCTGCCGCCGCAGTGCTCCCGGCCAGCCTTGGTAGTTTTTTTCCCAGCTCTTTCCACTCCGTGTCGGACGGGCCGCACCGCACGGCGGGACCTGGGGGATGAAAAGCTTCGCTGCTGGGGCCCAGGGACCCGGCGTAGATAGGGGCTGGGCACCTCTTTCCAGTACCTCATTATTTTGGGTGTCCTCTGACTTCTGGTGAAGCCGCTGAGAGATTTTTTCCATTAAAAGTCAGGCGGGGATGCATATGGTCTTTGTATACTACAGTGACTAATATATTTCTGGCAAGGTCTGAGCTCGCCCGTAGGAAGGGAAACTGTGATCGATGCCCCCGCTGCTGCAGATGACACTGCTCTTGGCACTGGCGCTTCCACCACTGACTGTGACCGTGGAAAGCAAAACAGCGACCGGACTCTGCCCAGCGGGAGCTGGGAACGCTCCGCGGTGCCCTGGGCAACTTTTAACCGCAGACCTGCGGTAGCGGGCAGAGGACGCGCGGGAGGAACCTCAGCAGGGAAAATTCAGCCTTGGTTTAGGTCTGCACCGAGGTGTTTTCCTTTTTTTGGGCAGCGCGTGAGCTGATCCCCCCGACAGAATGGATGGAGGTGGCGATGCCGTAGCTGCCACCAAGGCTTCGTTGCTTGCCTCTGCTGCAAGGGAGAAAACACGGCTGCGAGGGGCTCGGAGCATCCCTCGCCCCAGTGGTTCAGGGTCCGTGGGTGCCCATGGCCCAGGCGGGACCGTGTCCCACCTGGTGGGTGGCTGTGCCACGTCCCCGTGCTGCTGGGAGGCTCCTGGCTGGCTTTGCAGGGCAGTGCCAACAGAAACGAATGCCAGAGGTGTTGCCTCTGCTTTGTCCCGGAGCGAGGCGTTGGCTTCTGTGCGCTCTGAAATCTGTTGGCGCGGGGACCACGTGGGGACCGCGCTGGGTCACGGCAGCGGCTCGGTGGCCGCGCAGGCTGTATCCGTGACTTCGCCCTCACAGAGGCCGATTTCGCTCCCATTCGTTTCCACCGAGCCACGTGGCCGCGGTGCGAGAGGGAGGATGCTGCCAGGGCTTCACAGACCTCTTTCATTTTAATATCCCTCTCCTTGCTGAATTGGATGCGAGACTGATTGCTTCGATAATCCTGCTGCAGCCGCTGTGGGTTATACATGGATTGCAGCCAAAAGCTGGGCCGATAAATCATTCCTATACACCAGGCTGGTACATTTCCTGAGGATTTTGTGGGCATGTGCTTTTTGCTTTTACATAAGGATCTGCTGGATTTCACACCAGAACGTGCCGCTTTTCCCCGTGCAGCGATCCGGGTGGGTGGGTGAAGCCCCCAGGCTGTATTTCCTCCCTTTGGATTTATTCCCCCCCATTGCAGCTATTTTGTTTTTTCCTCTGACCAGTTATACGGCTCTCCTCCTCCTCCTCCTCCTCCTCAGCAGCCCTAAATGCTTATTAAGGTGAACCGGCTGCGTTAGCTTTAGAGCTTGTCCCACATCCCACGTGGCTGCCTTCAGTAGCTGGATCTCCCCTGTGGGTTTTGCTTGGGAGTGGCATCCCAGGATCCTCTAAAAGGCCACTTTCTGCACACTCCTTCTGCATGCGAAGGAAAAAAACCCTGATTCTCCACCGTAGCAGCTGTGGGGATGGTGTTGGGGTGACTTTTAGCCTGTTTACGGAGCCCTGGGAAGCCTGCTTGAATTAATCAGCCTTGATATGTTTATCCTGGCCAAGCCAATTAACTCCCGCGGTCCACGGCGCGCTCGCTTCCAAGCATTAGTTCATAACTCGCTTTTAGCCTGGCGAAGTTCGGCACAGCGGGGCGGCTCTCGCGCGGCCGTCGGGATGAACGGGAGGAGGGAGGGGGACGGCTGCGGTCACTGGGGACTGGTGACACCCCGGGGGTGCCATTTGGCGGGGGGCCCCACGGCACTGCCTTCTTTGGCGCGTTTTCCCTGGGTGGCCGCAGCACGCAGCGAGGGTCCAGGGCACAGCGTTCGGGATCCGTCCCTGCTTCGTGGGATGGCTATTTATACACGCTGCCTGGCGGGCTTCCCGAAGTGATGCAGGCAAATGGAAACCGCCCTCCGGATCCATCCGGGCTGGTTCGAGGCAAAATGGGGCGGGGGGGCTGCCTAATTCTTGTAGTGTGTTTTTGAGAGCGCATTTAAATGTGCTGGCGTGCTCCTAATGGCTTCGTGCATCCCGGCGCTGGGATTTGCTGCCAGCGGCACTCGGGGAGTTTCGCAGCCGCAGTTTCGCTGGCAGCGCCCGTGGGTCCCGGCTTTCTTGAATAGCGAAGCCCTGGCCAGGAACAGATTTAGCGGTGTTTCTGAAATAGTTTGTCCTTGTTGCTGTTCGACGGCTTATTTATAGCTGTCGCATCACTCGCGCTTCCCTTAAGCCGTGAGCTGCACTGTGCCGAAACAGCCGCGCTCTCGCTTTGGCGCCGGGCGAAGAAACTCAGGTTTATAGATCAGCGTTGGAAATGGCAATCAGGCCGTCGGAAAGGCTTGGGGAGGGGGAACTGCTTGAGTTTTGTGCTTGCCCTGTAATTGCTCCAGAGTGCTTGTGCTCCAGGTGCGGCACGGAAACTTCAGCACAGACGAGCGGAGCTGATTTTAACCCGTGGCCTCAGTGAGGTGCGGGAACCAGGCGGAAAACCCAGTGAAGCTGGGTCCTGGGTGCAGCTTCTGGGCTGTTTCAGGGTGGTTTTTATTCCTTTGCTCCTGCGGCAGCTCGTCAACCTAGAAATTAAAAATAACGCCGCGGTGCAGGAGGGAAGGGTGATGGCAGCCGCACACGGCCAAGCCAGACCTGCAGCAGCGGGGCCGGGCTCCTGGGTCGGGCTCGCGGTGCTGCCGGTGACGTTTCCGTCCGCCAGCCCATTCGTTCAGCACCATGCGTCCGGCAGGTGGCATCGCGCTGGGATTCACCACAACGGCTTACAACCAACAATTTATTTGCTTTTTTAGAAATGATTTGCTGCTAACAGAATAGTGTTCTTGTTTATTCCAAGGTGCGTTTTGCAAGGAGGCCGTCGGGAGCCTGGGGGGAGCAGGAGAAACCCTGTGGATGCCGCGCTGTGGGCGGAGGCGGTGAGCCTCGGGGCTGATCCTGCACCCTGCGCTCGGTAAGCGGCTCCACGCACTCGGGAGCAGCTTCGTTCGGGGGCTGTCTGGCAGCGATCTGCCTGCTCTGAGAAGGAAAGCAAGGAGCCGAGCGGTATTTATACACGCATAGCACCGGGCCTGATCCTGCCCACGCAAAATACCGCCTTGGGGCCCCAGTTGCTGAATTCTGTAGGGGAGATGAGGGCGATGCTGTGCCCTGGGGGTGCTTAGATAAAGGGGGTGAGTGGAGCATCCCCGCTCGGTACCACCCAGTTTCCTCCGCTCGTTATTTCACCTAATATTAGCTGAAGCCATTTGTCAGGTGCGAAAGCATGTTAGGGGCTTGCCCCACGTGGGGTCCCACTGCTGGGCGAGGAAAAGGAGCAAAACCTCCTGGGAGCGCGGGACGGGCGCAGGACCCACGCCGAGCCCTGACATAGCCCTCCTGCCACGCTGTGCTCGCAGGCGCGCGTCCCCGTCGGAGCACCGCCGGCGGCCGGGATGAGGCCGGCGGCCACGCNGAGGGCGCAGCCGAGCGCCCGGGCTGCCGCTGAGCGCCCGCCGCCCCGCTGCCATGGAGTCGCTCATCGTGGTGACCGAGTGCGAGGCGACGGGGACGGCGAGCGAGGAGGAGATGAGCGCGGCCGCCGGGGAGGACGGCCGGGAGCCGAGGGCGAAGCTGAACCTCTCCGGCCGAAAGCTGTCCCTGCAGGAGCGGTCGCACTCCGCACGCTCGCCCGGCAGCGGCGACGGCGCCAGCGAGCGCTTCATCTACCCGTCCCTCCCCTACTCGCCGGTGACGTCCCCGCACTCGTCCCCGCGCCTGCCGCGGCGGCCGACGGTGGAGTCCAACCGAGTCTCCATCACGGGACTGCAGGTGAGGCCGGGGATGGCCGCGGTCCTGCTGCTCTCCTCCTGCTTCCCTCGCCCGCGGCGCTGCTTCTAGCTTGCTTTTTCGGGAAGAAGCCCCGTGGCTGCGTCCGCAGGCGTGCGGCGGGAGGGTGACGGGGTCCTGGCCATGGGGAGCAGCTCCCCAGGTTGACGCAGCAGGGAGAGCGGGTTTCCTGCGTTTCCCCGACGCTGCCAGCTCCCGCGGCTGTGTTTTGGGAGAGCTGGTGGTGGGGTGTGGAGCAGCCAGAGCCCAGCAGTGCTTTCTGTGCCTGGATGCAGGCAGATTCACTCTTCAGCTCCGTGCAGGAATTTTGGAGATTTTTGTTTTTTCCCGTAAAAGAGACAGATTTCAATGAGAGTTTAGGAGAAAAATTGTACTGCCTGCCCCAGCCTTCTCAGCGCCAACAGAGAACGGGCAGCAAACGTCTGCAGGGCAGCGCTTCGGCTGTCGAAACAAAAATATTTGGTGCCAGGCGAGCGTTAAACCCCCGGGGCTGCCGATCGCCACCGCTGCCCTTCGTGCTCTCGTTTTGCATGAGCGGACAAGGCCTGCCCTGTGGTTAACGTTAGTAATTAGCTGTCTGTAAACAAGCCGGTGTGCGACCGCGTGTCGTTTACTGCTAACGAAGCCGCGCTTTTCGGCTCCGTCCTGGAGCTGCCAGCCGGGGAGCGGCCGCGCGGGCGAGCGCCTCGGCTCCTGGCGGACTCGCCCTCTCTCCCCGCAGGACTGCGTCCAGCTCAACCAGTACAAGCTGAAGGATGAGATCGGGAAGGTGAATATTCTCCGACTTTGGGGATGGGATGGGAATTTGGGGTGGGAATGCGTTGGTTTTGCTCTTGCCTTCAATCCAATGACATCGATGGCGAGTTCAGCCCTTCACCGTGCTTCTTGGTGCGATGCTGGTCTTTTGGGGTTGTGCCCATTGATTTTTTTTTTTTTTAATTATCGTTATTTTTTCCCTTTCCTACAAAATGAGGCATCTGAGCCTTTCCTTGCCATCCCTTTCTTTGCACCATGTTCCCCACTGACCCCTGGCATTGCCTGGGGCTTGCAGAGGAGCCTGGCTTGGTGCTGGTTTTTTTTTTTTTTTCCTTCCCCCTGATGGCTCACCCATGGTTGTGCCTCCCTCTAGGGCTCCTATGGTGTGGTGAAGCTGGCCTACAACGAGGACGATAACACCTACTATGTGAGTAGTGCACGTTCCTGGAGCGCGCAGCGGGGCAGGGATGTGGGCGAGGATGGGGACGGGGACGGGGATGGGACAGGTCCCCTCTACTGACCCCTGCCCAGCTCCATGCTGGCCCCGAGCGTGGTTTGCCCCAGATCTCACCGCTTTTCCCCTCTTGCAGGCAATGAAGGTTCTCTCCAAAAAGAAGCTGATGAGGCAGGCAGGCTTCCCCCGTAAGTGGCACCCGGCGGTGTGGTGGCTCTGGGACAGGCGGCACGCTGGGGACGTCGGGGGCTCGCTGCCATTCCCACCCCATTTTTGCCTTTCCCGCAGGCCGCCCGCCGCCCCGCGGGGCCAAAGGCGCCTCGGAGGGCTGCCTGCAGCCCAAGGGGCCCATCGAGCAGGTCTACCAGGAGATCGCCATCCTGAAGAAGCTGGACCACCCCAACGTGGTGAAGCTGGTGGAGGTGAGCGGGGCGGGCGGCAGCTCTGCTGCCGGGACGTCGGCGCGGAGGGGCTGGGATTGCTGCGGCAGCTCCTGCCTGTTGGAAACTCGTGTTTTCCCTGCTATAAAAGGTCTTCTTCTTCCCTCCTTCCCGAAAAAATAATTTTCTTTCCTGCCCGGAAAGAGAAATGCAGAACTGTTTTGCTTCCCTTGAGGATACAGATCAGTTCTGGGGAGGAGCTGGTCCTTCCGTGGGTTCTGCGGCCGCACTGCCCACCACCCGCGGACTGCACGAGGCGGTCCAGGGGAAACAAAAATCGAGAATTAAGGATGCGCAGGCTGGCATTCATTTGGCTTATGAGTCAGATGACGCTTCCTGTGTGTTTTAAATACTTACTTCCAACTACATCTTTCCTCTTATTTTTCACCCACCTTGTGGGTAGAAGCTCTGAGATGAGCAGACCGAACCCACGTGCTTTTAAATTAAAATGTCATGAGCAGGACTCGAGGGCGGGCGGGAGCTCACAGCCTGCCAGCACCCCACTGCTTACCCTCCCTGAGCTCCTGGGGAGCTGGGTGCAAAACCGGGGTGGCTGATGAAAAATAAATACATCGCAACATCTCACTTGCAAGGCAGTTTCTTGATTTTTTTATTATCTTTTTTAATTTCTTTTCCGCTTCTTTTGGCAGGTGCTGGACGACCCTAGCGAGGACCACCTGTACATGGGTAAGTGCCCGCAGCCGGTCCCCCCACATTTTGGGGTGGATGCATACGGGGCTGGGTCTCTATGGGGCGCATGGGACTCTTTTTTAATGTGTTACCTTTGTAAATTCATCATTAAAATAATTGCTTTTGTGCTGGGAGCATGCTAGGGGCTCGCGCCTGTAACTGATCAGTAATCACTGTTTCTTTGTCTGTTTCAGTGTTCGAACTGGTGAAGCAAGGGTGAGTGTTCCAGATCTCAACGCACTGAGGCGTTAACGCGAGGCAGGCGTGCAGGGGCACGGCTCAGCCACCCGCGCGCAGCAGGAGCCCGCTTCCGCGCCTCCGGCCGGGCAGCCAGCTCCGTCTTCTGTTGCCTTTGCAGCCCCGTGATGGAAATCCCCACCCTGAAACCTCTCAGCGAGGACCAGGCTCGGTTCTACTTCCAGGATTTGATCAAGGGCATTGAATATTGTGAGTGTGCAAACAGCATGGGACTTCTGATTTTTGGTGTTTCTGACCCCCGAGGGCTTGGCTCCTGCCTTCCTTCGCTGCATCCCTCGTTTCCCCTTCGATCGCAGTGCACTAT
The DNA here is from genome assembly GCA_013399475.1 of Chauna torquata. Taxonomy (NCBI): domain Eukaryota; kingdom Metazoa; phylum Chordata; class Aves; order Anseriformes; family Anhimidae; genus Chauna; species Chauna torquata. Next base: position 47,926 of record VXAL01001166.1, on the reverse strand, counting down.
CAGAAGATAATCCACCGGGACATCAAACCTTCCAACCTCCTCGTGGGGGAAGACGGGCACGTCAAGATCGCCGACTTTGGCGTCAGCAACGAGTTCAAGGGAGCCGATGCCCTCCTGACCAACACGGTGGGCACCCCCGCCTTCATGGCCCCGGAGACGCTCTCAGAAACCAGGAAAATCTTCTCTGGAAAGGTATTTAATAGCGATTTTTTTGTTGTTGTTCCTAATAGCCTTCCTTGCACGTGCTCGCTGCTGCAGATCTAAGGATGATTTCTTCTCTCCGCAGGCTTTGGACGTCTGGGCCATGGGGATCACTCTGTACTGCTTCGTGTTTGGGCAGGTAATGGTATTTTTCAGTGCTATTGGTGCCTGCATCCAGCCAGTGCCTGGCCAGATTTTGGAGACGGGAGCTGTTGTAGTAATTTGGCCATTTTTAGTCAGATGTTATTTTCATTGCTTTTGAAAGGAGACGTTGATATAATAAGGAAGCTTCAGGTGTTTCCCTGTAAGCGGCTCCCTGTTGCCCCTGGAACCCCACGAGCCCCCGGCGCTCGCCTGGCCGCCCTGCTCCTGCTCAGAGGCTCTTCCTTTCCTCACTGCTCTTTCTCTTTGCGGCAGTGTCCGTTTATGGATGAAAGGATCCTGAGTTTACACAATAAAATCAAGACCCAAACGCTGGAGTTCCCAGATCAGTAAGTACTCAGAAAACCAACCAACCAACCAAAAAACGACGACCACCGAACCCCAGCCCTCGGCCCTTACTTTAAAGCGCATCTGAGCTGTTACCCTGGGCAGATTCGGTGTCGGGCTCTCCCAGCTCCATGCTGTGGGATCACGTTCCGCATTGCCCAAACCGGGGATATTTTGGTTCCCTGGGGCAGTCTGGGGAGGAAGGCAGCGCCGTACCCGGGGCTGGGTCCCCGTCTCATCTCTCCCCTCTCCTCTCCCAAGGCCAGAAGTTACGGATTTCTTGAAGGATCTGATTACGCGTATGCTGGATAAAAATCCCGAATCGAGGATTTCAGTCCCCGAAATCAAGGTACTGACCCAAAGCCCTGGTGGTGGCCGTGGCTTCACTTCCGTGGGGCTCTCCTCGCTCGGCTTTTTCGGGCTCAGTTTGCTCGCGCCAGGCTAGGTCCTCCCCGTGTGCCCAGGGCCCCTGGGCAGGTAAGTCCCAGCTCCTTCCCCTGCTCCGGGACCCGCTCAGCTTTGGGACCTTTGGTGCCTACAGAAGTCGCAGGCAACGGAAATCCCCTGAGCCCAGTATTTCCTCTGCTACCAGGCAAGTACCTTGCAACAGCCTTTGGCAGGAGATTTCTGGTCCTTCGCCCCTGCGGGAACCTGGAAGGGGCGAGAAGCTGAGAAAATGGAGACGAAGGTAGGGGGAAAGGATTGCGGGGGATTTGCTGAACCGTTCCGTGCTCCTCCGGCAGCTGCCCGGGATGCCAGCTGTGCGGGCAAGGACAAAGAGGGGTTTCTGCCTGGATTAATTCCAGTCCAAATCCGAGGCTCGATGGGGCTGTTCCCATCACGGCTGTTCCTGCGTACGGTCTGGAGGAAATCCCCTCTGTAAGATGAGAGTGGCAATAGGTCTTCTTCCGTAAAGCCCCCCGGGATGCGGCGTGGCGGTGCCATTCTGTACGTCGCCGAGGCGAGACGCTGCGTCTCTCCCTTGCTCCCCCGTATTTCGGAAGGGTACAGGCGCCGTAGCTTGGGCGAGGAGATGCGTTTGCCAGGCCTGTGTGGTTGGAGTTACGAAAAAGAGGCAATCGTCCCTGACAGGCTGTGTTATTAATTGAAGTTGCACCCTTGGGTCACCAAGAACGGAGCGGAGCTGCTGCCCACCGAGGATGAGAACTGCACCCTGGTCGAGGTGACGGAGGAAGAGGTGGAGAATTCGGTCAAGCACATCCCCAGCCTGGCCACCGTGGTGAGTGCGAGCGGGGCGGTAGCCTGCGGGCATGCAGGCATCAACCGGCCCCGGTTGATGGGCAAAAGCGCAGGATTAGAGCAAAAACCTCCCCTCTCTCCGTAACGGGGCTGGGCGGGAGGCGGCCGCTCCCTGCAGCACGGGGCGGGTATTTCAGAGCCGTCCCCAAAGCGCCCATCAGCGGGTTGCCGGTCTCTGCTGCATCAGTATCACTGGATTTGCTCAGGGTGAAAGAGCCAGGCACAAGGACCGGGCGCAGGGGCGATACTGCTGCCCTGCTCTGCCCCTCCGGTAGCTCCCCGGGACAGGTTTTAGCCGGGCCACGGTGTGGGCAGCCTCTGCCGGCAGCTGTTTGGGTGAATTCATCTGCTCTCTTTTCGAGCTTGTGGGTTTTATTCTCTACAGCACCCAGTGGTGGCGAGTGCCACGGTGTAACCACAGTGTGGGAAATTAAATCCTTTTGGGTTTGGAACCTCACGATTTCCTTGGGTGCCCGCGAGCCCTTACACTGGGAGAAATAGTGAATGAGCAGCTCCCCGGCATGGCAGTGTCTGCCTTTAGACACCCAGGCTGTGATTTCTTGAAGTACAGGGTTCCCTTCCTCCTAAAGGAAACCCCTTTTGAAACCCCTTTTCCGTTTCTGGGCTGTGCCCACACCTGGTTCCATTTCCAGAGTTCTCTCCCGGTGTGGTTCCTTCAGCCCCAGATGCGTTAATATGCAACCGTACTTTGCCCCACACAAGATTAAAAAGCAGCTCTTGCTCTAAAGCGATCGCAGCAGATGAGGGGAAGTTTTTGCCCCTTTTTCCAGTTTGGGGTGACCTCTGCGACGGGCACTGGCTGCAGGGGAAGGCTGCTCAGCACTGCTGGCCCCCTTGAAAATTCGGGTGGATTCAGCCCAGCCCAGGGCAAACCAGGGGAGTGTGTTTCTGTGAACCTTTTTAAATAACACACTGCCTCCAGGTAGATTTGAATTTTCCCATTTGCATTTATTCCTCAAAATTACCCTCCAGCGCCTGATCTCTGTGCATCCAACCACGGGCGTTACGCTCGAGTGCCGGACGCAGGTGGCTTTGGCTCTTGCATAAAATGCCTTCCCCCACGGGACCCTGCTGGCACACGCGTTGCACACGCGTGAGTGCGCTGCGCTGAGCAGATAAAGAAGCCAGAGAGGGAAGAGAAGCAATAAAAATGAAGCCGGGGGTTCCCAGATGCCGAGGGAAAACCATGCTGGTTCCTTCCTTCCCCTATCCCTGTCCCTTTCCAATGAATTTTTCTGCCAGGTAATTGTGGGTAAATGGGGAATCGCAGCTACGGGACGCTGTAATCGGCGAAACCCGCTTCCTTGGGGGAGAAAATGTTCCCACGCTTGGCTTTGCTCTCCTGCCCAGCCTCGCACCGAACGTGGCTGTCATCTGCACGCTCATCTGTTGCACTGTGGCTTTCAGACGAGCGAGGATACAGCCTCTGTGTTTTTTTTTTTTAAATAAGAAAAAGAGAACTTTGTTCAGTAGCTTCCTTAGTTGGGCACAGGGGTCGGATGCTCCTGCTGCTCTTAAATGAAAGGAAAGCGGTAACACCCTGACCAAGCCCGACCTGGTCTTGCAGATCTTGGTTAAAACGATGATCCGGAAGCGATCCTTTGGGAACCCGTTCGAGGGCAGCCGGCGGGAGGAGCGCTCGTTGTCCGCCCCTGGGAACCTGCTGCCGTAAGTGTCGGACGTCCGCAGCCTGCCCGGCGCCCCGGAGATTGCTGCGGAGCACCTGGGCAGGATTCGAGGCTTCGGGTTTTGTGTTTTCTTTCCTGCAGGGCCACGACCAGGACATTAGCACGCGCTCTGTCTGACCACAGCTCCTTTGTGGGGTCTGGCGGGAGCTGGTTTTTGTGATGTCGAGCATCCTGTTGCTCCCATGGGCTGCAGAGCATCTTTTTCTGGTGCTTCCAGCCTGTGACTGGGGAGCTGGGGTGGGGGAACTTCAGGGGTCTGAAGGCCCCATGGTGCTGGGGCCACCTTCTGCTTTGTCCCAGTTGCTCAGCAGGGCTTAGGTGGCACCTCTGGAAACTCGCCTGGAGGTGACTTGTCCTCAGCCCAGGTGACTCCTGCTGCCCTTAGACACTACCCACAGCTCCCAAAACACGAGGCAAGGCTCGATTTGCCTCTTTTCTCAGCCACATTCTCCTCCTCCGCACTGGAGCGGGCGGGCTGAACAGCAATGCATTTTCTACCCTTCTGGAGCAGGGTCAGGATATTTCCTGTCCCTTACCCTTCCCTGGGTGTTAGCGTGGCCCTGGCGAGCTGGTGCTGCTGCAGCTGTCGGGTGTTTCCGAATTGCCAACGTGCTGAAGGTGGGCACGGCGCTGGGTCACCCGCGCCTGGCTGCGGGTGCTGTTTAGCCCTCGAGGGAAGGGGACTGTCGGTAGCACTGGGAATTCCAGCCGAGCTCCGGTGTGCGCTCAGCCCGTTATCCAGACACCCGTGAAACGACACGATGGGAGCAGACACAGCTTTCTCCTCCCTCTGTCCTCCTCACCCTGGCCCAAGAAAACTGCGGTGGAGGAGACTAAACTGTTTGATGTCCTTTTAAAGCAGGAAGCAAGGCAGCGAGGACAACCTGAAGTGCCACGACTTGCCCAACGTGGGGGAGGAGGAGGTCCTGTCGTGAACGGCGACTTCGCGGTTCTGTTGAGCAACTCGGTCCGGGGCACGTTATAAAGCGCACAGCTGAGGATGAGCGACATTAACAGAGCCTACGCCAAACAGCATGACCCGGCGCTATTTCAGTGTGACGCTGGATGTAGAGCTTACATAGCAGCATGTTGTGAGACATCCGACTACCGTATCCGTCATAACCATTGAACATCTCTGACTGCTTGGACCGCGGACTTCTTGTGGGGGGGAAAAAAATGGTGCTGGCTGATCCCAGAGAGGTGAGCGATGGTGTTGAGCAGCAACAGCGCACTGCGAAAAAAAACCAGTCAAAACAAAAAAAATGCGCTTGGAACCGCTTTTACCTGGTTTTAATGCCAAAAAAATTTCCAGGCACTAACGCCAACATCCCAGGGGTATTGTAAGCCCGTCTCGTGGGCACGCGCACAAGTGTGAAGCTTTTGCAGAGCGGCGTGCGCGACAGTAAAACGACACTTACGCACTTTGAGGGTTCACGACCTACCGGGAATGTTGTTGCATCTATTTCTCGTCGTTCTGTTTTGTTTTTAATTGACACCTTTTTAACTGCATGGGAACAAAGCAAAAAAACCACCTTTTCAGCTTTTTTTAAGAATGCCTGCCTTTGTGAGCCAAGTTGTATTAAACAGCATGTTCAGGACGTTCAGAAAGTGAGGTTAATTGCAGTGTTTGAGGATGCTGCCTCTCCTGAGGTCTTGGCGTTAGCGGGACTGGCAGAGGGTAAGTTCGGTGTTCAGTGTATGAAAGGAAAAGGTACTTAAGGGCTTAAGTTCAGTCTGAACTATTTTTGCTGCAGACACAAGAGTGAAAGGTGGTGTTTAGCGGAATGTTTGTTTTGAACAGCAGAGGAAGCACTAACAAAAGTTTGTTTCTAAATCTTCTACTTGATCTAGATAGCTATAGTATTAAATATAAAATTCAGGGTAAAATCCTTCACTTCCATGTACATTACATGGTTTACAACAATTAAAAATAATACAACTTATGCTATTTTTTACGTGTAGACTTAGGGCTTGCTTAGAATTTAGGATCTTAATGAAATACTTAGATTAGCTAGTAATTTTCAAAGAAACCTTTGTTTTCCAAACTCTTCATTTGGATTTTTTGGGGCCAATGCTATGTATTTTTTGCAAGTTCCTTACCAGTAATTTGTGAATGCCTGTGGATCAGAGGCTTGTTAGTAAATTAAGTGTATACCTAATCCATGGATCGTTTCCTATGAAGAGCTCTTTCACCTGCAGTCAGATTACTCTGATCATTTCGTGGTGCTTGTTTGGAGGAGGAAAAAAAAAAAAAAAAATCGTGTAGTGGGAGAGACTCTGGCTTCACGTTCACAAGGTCTGTGCTCGGACAAAGCTGGAGAACGGCAGCGCGTAGGTGAGCTGGCGGAGAGTCAGGGTTTGGCTGAGCGAAGGGGTCCTGGTAAGTACGGTTGCTTTGCGGATGGACGTGGGGCTGGGAGGGAGAAGGTCGGACTTCTTCTTGTCTCGGTCTTGCGACTGATGTGGTTGTGCTGAAAGAGGGGCAGGATTCACGCGTCCCAGGTGTGCGAGGGACGGCGACGGCCGAACTCTTTGTCCTGAGCAGGAGGGCGGTGTAGGAAACGGAACTATTTTGATGACTGGTAAGCTTGCTGCCCGCTGACCCCGGCCACAGATGCCCTGTTGTAGGCTTTTAGGACGTGACTGTTCCCTTGTCTTCCGTGACCTTGGGCGCCGCCAGCAGCAGAGCTCTGAGCTCTTGGCTGCAGTCGGACCAGGCCCAGTAACTCCTCGCTATGACGGGGCCCTGGTAAAGTCGGGCAGCGTTAGCAGTGCACAGGTGCCTACACAAACTGCCCCGTACGAAGCAATGCTCCCCCTAGGAGCAGTACTGTGGAGTCTGGAGCCGTAAGACGCGCTGTTTTCCTCCGAGGCTATGCCAAAGCCCTGCAGCTTCAGCTATGAGAAAACCAAACAGGTGACTTGGGTGCCAGCACTACTACAGCTGCCCACTCCCCGTCTCTAAACAGGATTTTTTTCATTGTGGAAATAACGATTGGGAGTGGACAGCTTGCTTCTGTAACCTTGTAAATGGACTTATTCTGAAAAAAAAAAGGGGGGGGGGAAGGGGGATCCGATTCCTTGTAGCTGGTGCAGTGATGTGTGTGGTGTGCTTTTGTTAAAGGTGAGTGAGCTGTAGCGATGCTCTGTGCTGAATATCTCCAGCTGGTGATTTGACAGGTGCCTAGCAAGGCAGTTTAAATTTTCCAAGCAGGCTTGCGAGGTGCAACGCAGCTTCTGAACAGAATGGCCTCTACCAGTTCCTCGATGCCCAGTCACACAGTTACTGGGACTCAGATATTCGCGTGGCTCAGTGTCTTACAGCCAGTGCGGGCTTGGTTCGTACAGATCGCAAAGCCCAGCGCTTCCCTAAGGCGCTCTGCAAAAAGGCTCATCTCTTAGTGCCAGCTCCAGTAGGGCTGCAGCCAAATGCACGTTTCCAAAAGAAACCCGATGTAGATTTTTCTTGTTGAGTCGTTCTGTTGAAAGCATAAAGCTTGGATGTGTGAGGAAGATATATCTAAATGCATGACCTGTTAGAGAAGCTGTACTGTATATTTAAATCTGTCCAGTTCCCTGTCTGCTGTTCCTTAGTAATAAAGCTAGCTTTTTTCTTACAGTGAAGTAAACATTTTGCTTGTGCCTTGGAACTGGGCCACAGCTTGATTTCCCCAATTCCCTTCCTTTCAAGCGAGCCCAGTGCTGACTGTAGTGTTAATGCTGGGTACTAAGCCTTTTTGGCTTGGAAAGCACACAGGAAAGTGCTACGGGGAAACCAGGCCTCTTGTCCTGAGTAGTTTTTCTTGGTGGTCCCCTCTTACCTTTCAGGCAACTGATCTGTTTCTTTTCTAGAGTCCTGAACTATTGCAGATTTTTATACTGTTTGTTGAATGACCAAGGCTTGTGTTTCATTCCTCTCCCCCCTTTATTATGCATTTAACTTTATCAGGTGTATCAAGTTTAAATACTGTGTATTTACCACTTTTAAATTATATTACCTAAGAAGAAAACAACTAAGTGTTTTTCCACACAGCTGTTCAAGCTTCTCTGTACAAACTGAAATAAATGACATGCAACCAAACCCTGAGTTAGTTGATCAAGGGGAACCATTATCCTGTTTGACTGGTGTTTATCGAGCTATGAGATTTTGCTTGTTGGAAGAGGAGTCTGAAAGCACCTTCCTATGTTACCGAGGTCTGGTGCTGTACCATTGCTGGGGACCTTGGGCAAGGATGAGACCACAGTGGATCTCAGCCCCCCACATAATTCACACCGAGCCATTCACGTGCTTAGACTGGAGAGCTGGCTCTTGGAACAGCACCGAGTTGTTAACCTCAGCTTGGTACTCACAGCAGCAGCAGGCAAATTGAGAATGAAACAAAACAAACAAAACCCAGCTTGCAGGACTCCAAGAGGGCTGATAGAGGGTAACGTTTTATTAAAAAAGAAAGTAAATTTTAGCATAGTGGCATAAAATAGACAAAATGGAAAAGAAATCCTGTAACCAGTAAGCCATGTACCATAGCACAATGAAACGAGACACTGCTTTGTCTCAGTCTGTGGCTACTGGAGCTTTGTGACACAATTAAGTAGTAGGTAGTCTCACCTAAGCATCACAATCCCTCATAGCAAGGAAAAGTGATCAGGTAACAGCAGGAAACTGCTCTCCCAAAGTTAGGCAACACCTGTCAGGGGGCAGGCTCACTGTAAGGCAGAGTCTGTGCCTGTTAAGGGCTTTGCTGCTCTCTGCTTCCAGCGAGCTCAGGGAAACGAGGACTGTTGAAATGACAAGGAGGGAGCAGTCCTTGCCCCAGGCTCGCCACAAGGCTCTGTATGTGCTTAGTGCAGTTAACCTGGAAAGAACAGACAAGGACCAGATCCAGTTCTCTGCTTTGGGGGCTGGTTCTGGCCAGCAAAAGGTGGTGAGTAGTGAAGAAGGTCCCTTTCTTAGGTTTGTTCCCCGTTCCTTCCAAAGAAGAGGGGGTAGGTCTCACGGCAGGGTCGGAGTAATGTTCACAGCATCAGTTCACATCAACAGTAGGTGCTGCAGCAGCAGGAGGTCAGGAGCTTGTTCCATATGTCTCACTGCATCCCTGCAAGAATCAGAGATTATATTCCTTGGCCAGAAAACTATTCTTTCTCCCCCTTCCACTCACACAAAACCTTCTCTCTGCACAATCAAGCTACTCTGTTACTGGACTCAGACTTTACATTGCCAGTGGCACCAGGTCTTTTCGCTCAGAAATCCTGCCTGTGCAGCACCGCTTCCCACCAAGCGCAGGGCAGCAGAGCACAGCTCTACCCTCAGCACCAGCCAAGCACCCCCACAAGAGGCAAGAGCGGGGCTAAGTCCTTCTACTGGCCAAATGGATCATTTAGCTCCTGAAGGGAGGTGTAGCTGTGGCCGGCAGCATACTGGTCTCAGAAAATACTCGCCCAGTAAATGCAGCAGCAGGAACCTCCAAATGCTTTTGGGGGACTTGATGGGGGCAAAGCTTTTGTCTGCAGCTTGCAGGAGACAACTGCCAAGGACAGCAACCCAGAAGAGAGATACAGAGGGAGCACATGTTCTTGAAAACACACTCTCTCTCTCTCTCTTAGAGTGGTTGCCCAGGAAACAGAACAGTATTTGTTTCTAGCGCTTTTCCCCACAACAGCTTTGAAGTAAAAATGATCTTCTCTGAGGAAGACAGTTTCCTCACAGCTGTGGTACAAAGTCCGTGTTTGATGTGGCCTTTGTACATTCTTTTTCAGAATGCCTTCAGAATCAGAGAAGGAAGCAACTCTGACTTCACTCTGCCTTCCTTGATGCTTACCAGTTCATAATCCTCCACATATTTGTATTTCTTCTCCCGATAGTAGTATTTCTTCTTCATGCAGTACAGGACAACAACGTCACATAGCACTGTTGCCTAGTGGAGATTGAAAGAGTTTAAAACAACGATTCTCAGAGCTCAGCCACTAACCCAGAATTCAGACCAAGTGGCCAAGTGTCACTTACCACTCCCAACAGTGCTAAACCAGAGCCGATGTTAATCATTGTGGGAATTACATCAAATTTTCCTGCCTGGAAGACAGTTACAAGGATGAATATGTTTTTCAGCATCTCTGAAAGCCCTCACCCCACAAGCTGCAGGAATTAAGCTGCCCTACCTTTCCAAACACTATGATATCAAAGCGGATGCCATAAGCTTTGACAAGCGTCCGTGACTCAATGCCGCTACTATCCTTATAGTATTTTGCAAACCTGCAAAAAAGGTAGGGCAGAGCTTAGCTGGAAATTTTTGAGGTTCCTTATGTGATTTTCATGCAACATCCAGGTGTATTCCGCATCCCAAAAGGATGGGCTAAACATCTGTACTTCCAGAGATGAGTTTACATGCAAGCAAGCACGTATAGGAGAAAAGCCCAGAACAGGCGAGTTTAAGATGGCAATTAGCACCAGCCAAGTCAGGAGACTTCTAAAGCATAGGAAAGGGAGCAAGTTAGGGGAGTGGAAGGACAGACGGGGAGAAATTCAGCTACATGAGAATCGGCCCCTTGGACAGAGGCAAGCAGGAGGCTGCAGGAGTGCAGGCAGCCACGAGAGGGCAGGGCAGGGAGCAGGCAGCGAGGGAGGCAGCACAGCTCAGCTTGGCATGCAAGGGCGGTTCCTTGTCCCACACAATGTGACTCGCACGCAAATGATATGGAAAAGGAATACGAACAAATAAGTGGGATCAGACTTACTCCGTCACATGGTTCACTAAGCCAGGAGGAAGCAGAGAAGAGGGTAGAAGAGAAGGGGAAGGACTGGTAAGGGGAGGCACCATGGTCTGGAATTCATAAGAGTACCTCAGAGCCCGCACCAGCTGGGCTGCGGTATGCTCCAGCCTGTCTTGTCTGACACCCCAGTACCTGCAGGCCTGGCACCTCCCAAACACACACGTGCCCCGTCTGCATGGCAGCAGCCCCCACACACACCCCGAAACAATCCTCCTCGGCTCCTGTTTGAGTGAAGGACTGTGCAGACCCAAGATCACAGCCCTGGCTGGCAGTGAATTGACACGAGTTCTACCAAGAGATTCCCTGTGCTGACAGTTGGTGACTCCAGAAACAAGCAAAGCCCCGAGCTGTTTCCTCATGAGCAGGACTGCTGCAAGGATCTTGGCAAAGTGGCAGGTCCATGTTAGAGCTCTGAGTCTGGATGCAACCAGCTACCCGGCTTTGCACTCAGCTGGCTTACTGCTGGCGCTGGACCCACCCGTACCAACCCGACGGTGTACGTGGTGCTGAATGCCAGAAGGATACTCCTGGTGCAGACCTGGGCTTCGACTGACAGAGCCGCTTTCTAGAGGTTAGTTTCCCTGGCCTTGCACAGTGAAGGAAGCCCTTCAGTCTCCCACCCCCATGCCCCCCCACCCCTCAAACAGTGCCGTATCAGCACGCCCTGCAGCAATCACTTCTTACACTGACACGCCACAGGAGGCTGGCCCAAATGGTCACCTACATGCTGACGCAAACGTGATTCAGACACTCTGACAATCAGTGGAGCTTCACTGACCTCCCCCTCTGCTGTGGTTTACACACAGTGAGGGTCTGACCTGCTCTACACTTCACAGCATCAGAGAAAACCTCCAAGTAAGTTTTACAGCATCAGAGAAAGTCCAAGGACTACCTGCAACTGCCAGAGGAGCACAGGCAGCCTGCAACACTGTGCCAGTGGCAGACTGAGCCAGAAGGACATCAGGGTCCCTTCCATTGCCACATTACCTGAAGTTGTACCCAGGCGAGACGGTGTGGCCAGAGTCCTTGTTGTCAAGGCGCCGGAAGGAGTATTTCGGCACGCAGTGGGAAGCAGCTCTGTCAAGGTTGCAGTCCCAGTTGATCTGCAGCCCCATGACTCCACCCTGCAGAGCAGAGGACAGGAGATGGTGAGCAGTCCAAGAGCCTGGTCAGCCTAGCACAAGGCTCTGGGCGGACCAGGACCCTAATTACTGGCCGATGTCGGGGTCCCAGTCGCTCCTTCCCACTGTTACAGGAGGACCTTGCACATATCCCCGCCCAAACCAGCCAAAGCCAAATATTGTTAAGTAAAATTGACTCTGCTCCCTCTGGCCAGGGCAGCTCTCCATTTTGCAGCTAATCCTTGTCCTGTGGCTCATGCCACCAGGCAGAGGAGGATGACTACTTACTGCTCCTATCCTATACAGCTGAGCTCCAAGAGAAGGGTCTGCCAAATACCTCCACAGCCATTTCTTGGAAGTTCTGCCCTGCAGCTTCAACTATTTTCCCGAGACGAAAGATAGGGCAGAAGGGATCTGTCTGGGAGTCATAGATGCAGTTCTTGAGGTAAGTGGAGTTGATAGTGGGGAGGATGTTTCGTCTACAGGGGAACAAAGAGAGAAGATCTGTTGCATCTTGTTCCACATCTCCAGCTCCCCTTTACTGTCCAAGAGGCCAGACAGTGCAAAGACTCACACACTACTCACTTGCTGAAGTTGAACTTGGGATACCAAATGTTGTTCTTCACCAGAATGGTGAAGTTCTCGGCTCCTTGCAGGAATGCTGGCCTTCAAAATAATAGGAAAAGTAAGTAAGTTTCATTTATATTTTCACAAAGGTCTTTGATGCTGCAGGGCCTTTGAAGATAACCTCTTCATCTTTTCCCCAGTAGCACCCCGTAGGGAAAAACTATTGGTTATGGCAGGTCTGGCTGTGTATTGCCGGCCTCCTCTCAGGAGGGCCAATGCAGAGTAAGACAGAGCTCTCACTTGGGTATGTGATAGTCATCCTCCACGGGGCACCATGCAAAGACTTCACAGGTCCTGATGCTGCCGTTGTACGGTACACACTGCCCAGTCTGAATGCCTGGAAAGACATGTGAATGGAGGCACTCCCAAGCAAAAATAAACAGGCAGTATTTGCCCTGTGATGTCTCCTCACTCCATAAGGTGAACGCAATCTGCTCAGAGGTGAAATGCCACTGTCCAAGTGCCTCGTTATCTTCCACTGCAACTTGTAGTGCAATTTCAGAGAAAGAAGACTTTTCTGAGTCAAATCCTCATCTATGCACATGAAACTTCTTCATGGACTCAAGGTCTTGAAATAGCCCTCGCACCGTTTGCTAACTCACCAAAGCATGCATTTGTCCAGCATCCACCCAGCACAGTCAAGCCCACCTGCTCTCCCCTAGAAAAAAATTCTAAGCTTCCTTTTCAGTTCTCTTAGGTATGAAGGAAGGAAAACAAGGAGACTCAAGTGAAATGCTGCTTCCTTCACAGGAAAGTGGGCACAGCACAGTGCTATCACAACACAGAATGAAAGGAGCCCTTGCAGCAATCTTCCTACCATTGCTGTGGGTGCTGACATATCCCGGAATACAGCTGTTGTTCTTGTTGCACTCTGTTTTATCATCTGGAAGCTGAACAGGAACAATAATTAAACAAAACTCTACAAACTCTCCCTCCCTGCACTCCCAACCACACCGGGTAGGATTAAAGCAGATCCTGTACCTACCTCCGGGCAGTGGCCTTGCCTCTGATTTAGCGTGAATATCACATTGGTCATGACAAACACAGTGTTCTCCTCCTGAGCATGCAAAACAAGAAGGAGATTTAAGAGTGACAGTCAGCGAAGCATATCTAAGGCACTGCCCCCAAATGTCTTTGCTGACAGAGCTCAGGTGGTCTCGCAGAGGGGACTTGCTTTGGACAGAGCAAGCAAAGCACTAAAGGAGGAGAGTCCCATAAGCACCGCCTGATACCACTGCCCTTGGGCGGAGGAAGGAGCGTGGGAGTAGCAACCCTTTCTGTCCTCCCACTTGGCCCCTCATTTACAATATGAAAACAGATCACAGAGCTACTCAGTGGAGTTACAAGGCAGGAGCAGAAATAAAAATCCAGCTGCAAGTCTGATCACAACTCTCACCTTTTTTTTTTGGCACTGTATCTACTGAATATTTGACCAGTCTTCTGCAGCAAACACCACTTCCATTACTTTCAGATCTGTATGACTCAGGATCTGTTGTTTGCTTCTGCTCCACTAATATGCAAACATGATCACTCAGCCAAAAACTGTCACTTTTTTCCACACCACAACCAATGCAGACAAAGTGGCCAATGACTAGCAGCTTGCCCATGCCCGCCAACCCTGAAGGCCACGTACTGCCCACGCAGTGCAGATTTCCGCAGACACACCATCAATCAGTAACTACAGCAATACCTCCTGTTCAGTTCCGGATCAAATGAATGACAGGCTATTCCCGGGGTTTCTGCCAACAAATTAACTTTGAATTGTTTGCTTTAGAGAGCAGTAAGAGGGAGGACGTGGTTATTGCCACAGCTTTTTTCCTGAAGTCTGCAAAATTCTCCCTCCTGTGCACACATACACACATGTTTTTCGAAACAAGTTTCCTTAGGGCCAGCAGGAACTGCAGGTGCTCAGCATGATCTGGAACAAAGCTAAGCTGCTTTATTTGCTATATTCTCTTGCATAAAGGCCATGCTGGAGCAAAAGCTGCTCCAGACCTCAGTGGATTTCGGCAGAGCAGTAGCTGTTTGTTAGAAAACCTACCCTCCGCATGTGAAAGTGATTCATACCTGAGGAGGGATGACATAGTCAGCTACATCCCAGATTCTGGCTCCCAAGGTAGATGTGTTCGTCAGCGTTACTCCTTTCACCTTTGTGGTTACAGAACTGACCACTGAATCTGTTTCCTGGTAGCCCTTCTCCCACACAAAGACCCAGCTGCAAGATAAGGATTGCAAGAAAAAAAAGAAAAAAATCAAACCACACAACAAAAAAAAAACAGCTTAACTAGCACAGGCAGTGAGAATTTCACCTTTTTTTTCATGTGTAACCTGAAATGGCAGGTCCATATACTTTCATAGTGTTTCCCTGTAAAAGTCACAGCACCAGCAAACTCCCTTCTGATTTTCTGTCACACACAACACAACCTTTGTTGCCGTAAGCAGGAAGGGCAGCACCAGTTTTCTCCTTGCTCCTCGGGATGGGGCCACACCACAGGAGTAACTCTCCTGTCAGTAGGACACTGACCTGCGGCCTCCTCTGGTCTCCAAGTTACGGCAGGCTGTCCCACCACCTGGCTGCCAGGCCTCTCCTCACAAGACAACGCTCTCTGCATCCTGCGAGCTTTTATATGCTATGAAATTCCATCTGTGTCCCGATGACAGGTGGGAGGCAAAGCCATCAAACCCTCCCCAAGCTTTCTAAGCCATTTGCATCCTTCTGATATGAAGTGATTCCTCTGATTGATTTGAAGCAGAGAAGACCCAGTTACTGCCATCAACAGTCAAACACCTGACCTATTACTGGAGCTCACCCCACATTTCCTCACCTGAAATGCCTCTAGCCTACTCGTTCCCTTCCCTCAGGAACACCCGAGCACCCTGGGCTTCGGCCTCCCCTCCGTGCCCCGGGGGACGCTTCCTGCCACCCCAGCCCCGCCTGCGCCTCCTTGACAGGAACGGGGGCCCAGGCAGGTGGCAGCTGCCTCCCCACCCCGAGGCAGCCGGCCGGCTGGTGCCCCCTCAGCCCCATGGGGGCTCCCGGGAGGAGCCGCCTGCCGTCCCTCACAAAGCGCCCACACGCCCGCTCACCCGATCACGTAGGCGAGGATGGCGAGCTGCACGCCGCGGTTGATGAGCCCCACTTTGCGGCTCCGGATCAGCACGATGCGGGGGGTGTCGTACTCGAAGAGGAAGCTGTGCAAAGCCCCGCACGACACCATGGCGGCGGCCAGGAAGGGCGGGCGGGAGCCGCGCCGCTGCCCGCCGGCCTCCAGCCCCACACGCCGGGCAGCGGTTGCCGCAGCGCCGCGGAGCCACAGCGCCCCGAGTAGCCCGGAGTGCGCTCCCGCAGCCCTCGGGCTTGTACCGGCTCCGGCGCTGCCCCAGCTGATTGCCCGCCCGCCTGCCAGCTGCTGGCCGCAGGCTGCCTGCCAGCCGCCGCTGCCCTTGGGCGCTGCAGCCTCTCCCCGGGCTGCTTTCGGCAGGGAAAGGGGGTTCGCCGCGGCACCGAGCCCTCTGGGGCTCCCCGAGATAAGCCAGGGCTCGGCAGCCGGGGCAAGGCTCTGCCCCGAGGACTCCTTTCAGCTTCCCCAGCAGGGCAGGGGTGGGTGTCCTGGGTGCAGGCGAGCCAGAGGGCCTAAAAATCCGGGTTAAAGGAAGGACCTGGGCCCTTCGGGTCACCAGCCGTGTGACCTGCTGTAGCCTAGCCTCACATCTGTTTTTTTTTGTTTGTTTGTTTTGTTTTTCCCCACACTACTTGCTGTTAGCAAGTTTATGGGGAGTTTTTCACCTCTGGTAGCCATTGTTGAACCACGGGAGAATGACAGATTCAATAAAGGAGGAGGAACTGGGATCCTTTTTCCTTTCCCCACCAATTCTGTTTTCAGGCTTGCCACTACAATCACAGCGCTGAAAGCAATCAGTAATTCGCACACAGCCCAGAACTCTTTTCATTCATTGGATACACGATCACCTGTTTTGGTTTGGTGAGACACTTATTGTCTTAATGGAGCCAGTTCTGGAGATAGTCTCACTGAGAACATGGAATCGCTACTTGCTTTTCTTTCTTGTGCAGGCTTTGACTGTCATAGAAATGTGTTTTTATTTATACAATTGCTCCAGCTGCTGCTGCAAAATAACATTCTGTGAAAATTGAATCAGGAAGAAGTATGAGACTGTGCTGAAACCAAAACAGGTAAGGAATGCAAACTGCTGCTCAATGGACACAAAACGCATCAGATCAAGCCCTTCATGGTTGCTGCGCGGTTCATTCCTTCTTCGCTGCTGGGCTTTGTTCTCTTGCACCCTACATGAAGCCTGCAGTTGTGGTTTTGGGAGATCAGGGACTTTTGTGAGAGGGATTGTAGGACCCAGTGCAACAAGGAATTGGTAAAGGGAACTACCTCCTCCTTTTCGTGCCAGAGAATCTCCAGGAAGCTTCCGTGGAGCTGTGCACTGTATGGCTGCAGTGGGCTTTACACAGAGATCCTCAGCATAGCAGAGCCACGCCAACTCTGTCAGGGAAACGTGCAGGGAATAGCATGACCCGTTTAAACAGCAGAAGGATGTCATGGAAGGGTTGTCCATAAGCATTGCTTAAAGCCTCTACACTGCCAACTTCATTTGCCTCTTCCTCTTTTTCAAGATATTAATGATCATTTCTCTTGGCTGCATCTACTAATTCCCCAGCATTTTTGACATGTGCTTTTTAAAGAAAGGCAAAGAGGAACTCTCCACATAAAGGCCCTGCACAGCCACACTCCTACAGTTAGTTCCAGTTACCTCTGTCTGTGCCCACTACTGCCCACGTCCTTGCTATCCCAGATACTGGAAATATCTGCCCTTGCAACATGCAGTTGCAGGGGATTGTTGTTGGAGTACAGGCTGCAGAACCTAGGCCATGAGATGAGATCTGTGATCCGTCTCCAGTTCTCTAGGTAACTACTCCAGCTGACAGTGCTTGTTTCTTCTGCTCCACAGGTGATGTTTGTGTCCTATGTTGATGAGCCACATGTTATTTTGATAAAGAAGCCTCTGAAAACAAGCTTGCAGCATGCTGAAGGCAGCATTTTTGAGGTAAAGGCAGACACTTAACCTTTGGGATTCCCTTTTCAGAAGGGAGAACTGAGGAATGTCATTTCAAGCTAATTTGTATTTCCCCCTCCCCAATATTTCCAGACTAGATCCTGAGGGACTAAAAATGGATTCATATTGCCCCTCTTAACTTAGTAAGTCCTGTGACCAGAGGATGTATTTTCTGGAGTCAGCTAAAAACTGCTGCTTTCCTGTGGTGGGCATGTGCTAGTGGGAGTGTGTTGGTGTTGAAACAACTTGCAAGGTGTCAATTTGATTTCTCTAGGGTGGGCGTTGGCAACACAGAAAGGCAATCCTCCTCCAGATCTGCTGATCTATCATCATTATGCCTATTGTGCTGTGTCATATGAAAAACCCAGTGGTGAGGATCACTGTTGTAAATTTTCTCTGCAGACAGATGTAGCAGCAGCAAATGTTTTCTCATCTAATTTATGTTGGGAATTGTTTTGCAGAATCACCCTGTGAAATTCTGTGATCCTCGCAGCTTCTGCACCAACGATTCCAATGAGAACCATGATACTGGAGAGTCTGAGCTCACTTGCCTAACATGAAGCACCTCTTCCCCAGACTGCCTCGGCTGGTGCTACTGTGACCACCGCAAGCTGACACAGAAGTACCACGAACAGCTTTGCTGCCGAAAGACAAATGGGCAGTGCATCACAACCACCTACTGTTTTAAGCAGCTGGTGCTGTCTAGAGACATCCTGAAGCAAGCCCTTCTCTACAAAGACCCCTTTCTGGACCTAATGGGTGACAATACCAACAACCAGCTGCATCATGTTGCTTACAAGCAGTACATTTACTGGTGCTTTGTCTCTTTTGATCTGGAAGACAGAACCATCATCCCAAGCTGCTGCAAAGAGGAGATTAGAAATATGTATCCCAAAGCAGGCGGCAACTATACCGGTTCTATGATGGAATAAGGATGGCAACACAACTTGAGCTCACACTGTGGCTTACCGTGGACATTTAACCTTTGTTTTCTTTCATGGACCTTTTAAAAAAAAAAAAGAAGAAGAAGAAGAAGAAAAGCATGTGACTTCCCAAAATCTTCAGCTGTGCAGCTGAATTTTTGTATACTGTTGGCGGGACTATTGACTACCACTTGGCTTAGAGGAACAGGTACCTTGAGCTAAAGCGCTTTATTCTGCCTTTGCTTCACTTTGTGAGTCACCCCACATGGTTTGGAAATGTAACCTCTGGGGTGAATTCTTAGGGCTGCCTTTTGGTGAGAGGTTCCAGGCCTCCTGCCTTTGCTTTGGTGTGTACCAGAGTCCCAGATGAGTCAGGGGATGATCAGCACCCTGAAAATAAGATGAAGCTAAGAGTCATCTCAAAGCATAACCCCCGTAAGAAAGAAGTTCAAAAGAGATATCACTTGAAAACATGGTCCTAAGCATTTCCCTCCCTTAGCTTTACCACTTTGCTGCAGCCCTGGGTCAGAGGTTCTAGAAGGAGGCCACTGGGCATGTATTTTCATAACTCGCTGTTAAAGGCCTCACAGTCCATCCAGATTAAACAGGCTTATTTTAGATTTCAGTGGCACAGATAAAACATTTTCTGAAAAGCCCAGCTGTTCTTTTTGTATTAGTTCTTTTAGCTTAAATCAGGAATGACAATGGAAAGTACTTTTACCATCCTTGTGTAATAGTTTCAGGCATTTCATTCATGTTCATTGAATTTTAATGTTGTTAGTCTTTGGCCTCCTGTTTGCTCTTAGCTTCAAACAGGCCTTGCCTCCTACACCACCTCCTACTGAACTCGGCACAGTGCAAGTTGCTTTTTACTGTGATGCATAAGGCCACAGCACAGCCAAGGAGCAGCAAATTCAGGGTAGATCAATCTGTGCTCCAACACCTTTTCAGTTCTTTCTTTTTGTTGTACTTGGACACATTCTATTTTTGTAGAAACAGAGTGAGAAGGATTATAACGTGTATATTTTGCACTCCTTTCTTTAGAAAGAAATAAGCTTTGTTCCTTCTGAGCTAAACCAGCAGTTTGCCATTTCAATT
Source organism: Chauna torquata (assembly GCA_013399475.1). Taxonomy (NCBI): domain Eukaryota; kingdom Metazoa; phylum Chordata; class Aves; order Anseriformes; family Anhimidae; genus Chauna; species Chauna torquata. The sequence continues at coordinate 28,651 of VXAL01001166.1, read as the reverse complement.
TCCCACCTATATTTTGAGACATTGCTGGTACATTATGCCAGCTATATTTGTATCTTCAGTTGTAATATGCATTAATTGCATTAATGTTCACATTGCATCATTTTACATATCTAAAGTAGGAAAAGATTACAGTTGGCATTAATGCATTCCTGTTCTTACACATGCACTGGCTTTCCTTTTGGAAGAATTACACAGGATATTCAGTTAAGACTGTGATTTTTCATCTCTTTTCACTTTTCTGATGTATGTTCTTCTCTATATTCCCTTGCCCTTTTTCTCCTCTCAGTTTTGACGGGTTTTGTAATAAATAGAGCATTTTACGAATCTGTAGCTGACTCAGAATTTCTTCAATGGTTTTGCAATCTCTGAAATCCCCACCGCCAGTTTGTCAGTTGTCCTCATCTCTTTCTACTTCTTTACCTGCTACTTTGAGGGTTATGGTGATGTTTCCAAAACTATAGCCACTGCGTTGGGCAGCTCAGCATAAGGTGGTAGGTGCATGAATTAGGTGGTGCTGATCTCCGCTTTTATGGTAAAGATGACTTCTGCAGGAAGGTAAATAAAATATTTGCTCATTGTGGATGGGAGGGTGACAGTCTTGGATATGCGTTTGCAGGCAGGTGCTCTGTCCTTGCCCTGAGCTGGCTGCAAGTTATGTATTGGTGTTAGGATGGCCCTTGCCTGAGGTCATCTGTCAGGATTTTGTGAGACTTAATAACCCAGACTCAGTGTAGGGCTGACTGCAGCAGACTTCCAGATTTCCATTATTATTTTCTATAGTGCAATGAGAATCACTGTCCCTCAGGTTGCATGTTCTGGGGTGGCTCAAAACTATTTGGCAGCAGATGAAAACTAAAACCGAAGTCATTTCTGTGGACCTTTCTGTGCCCATCTGACCCCTGTGTGTTGTTCTGGCCGTTTTGAAAGCAGTTGGGGAGCAGGTGGCTAACATCATGATCTCATGGTGCTCCCAGTGTCCAGACTTCTGAAAATGGGGTGCCCACATAAACAATCACAGGGATGCTGGCCAGGAAACCTTTCAAAGGTTTCTTGGGAAAAAGGAAAGGGGGAAAAAAAGAAAAAAAGAAAAAAAGTCTCTTCTTTTGATTATCAGTGATGTGTGAAGAACACCAGAAAAGGTTTGCTTCACAAATTGCTTTTGTGTATGGTAAGAGTCTGGGAATTGTTTTCGCTCAGGCTCGTTTCGTTATGCAGTATTGTAACTTCAGTATCTCAGTAGGGGTGTCCTGCAGGAGGGTCCCTCCCTGTGACTGCCAGCTCTCCCAGCAGGCTTGCCTGTGTTCTCAGATGAGGCTCACTTCCTAGATGCTAGGGTTTTACTTCCTTTCAGCAGACATTTCAACTGAACTGCAGCAAAGTAATCTTTCCACAGACTGTTTTTTTGATGCTTAAAAGATAACAGGATTTTGGGCAAACCCATTCTTGGCATTTTGACCCCAGCTGTTAATCTGATGCTAACATGCTCAAAACTACTCCACTGCCTTCCTCCAAAAGCCTGGTCAGAAGTCCCCTCTGCCTACAAAAATCTAGTCAACAGAAAGGTTGCTGGCTTCAGCCTCACAGTACTGTCTCATTTTTTCCTTGTGTTCTCCCCCATCTCCTGTCTGCAGCTGTGAGCTCAGAGGGAACACCTATTTGTTCCTTGTTGGCACAGCTCCAGCAGAATGCAGCTTTGTCATACGTTGGCAGCTCTTAGACAGTTATGGCACTCATGCTAGCATCACAAATGTATAAAAACCCACAGCAATAACCATGCCATGAGTCAAGAAAAAGTGCTGTTACACGAGAGTTTTGACCTAGCTCTGAGGGACAACTTTAGTTTTAAACATGCTGATAACCATTTGATAAATTGTGCAACTATTTAGAACTGGAGTCACATCAAGATTTTTTTGTCAAAATTTCTCATAAATCTGCTATATGTACACAGAACCAAAAGCTCTAATTTGCTTTTGAGTAAATCTTGATTCAGTGAACTGTAGGGTTACTGAGATGGAAGCAAAACACTTTATTTTATTTAATTGCCTTGGGAAACTCACAAACTTAGGTACTTTCAAGCCTCAATTGCCATATGGTAGAATTTGCCCGAACTATTTTCTGTGTTAGCTCCCAGAACACTTGTGGGAAATTTCTAGGCCTTCCAACACAGAAATAAAACCTCCTACCATACAAGCATGCTCATTTGGGAAATGACAATGATAATACATTTATACAACTGCAGTAACTGCAGGTTAAGGACATGACTACAAGAGCGAAGGAGAATCAAATGCTTTGTTGTTCCACACTGTCATTCTCCACACCTCATCACGCCTTTCCTTCAACTCAGAAAATAACCTACTTGCTTCGTATAACATTTTTCACCTGAAGCTGAATCCAGGGTATTGGATTGTTTTGTCATCAAGGCAGCGGAAACCATACTCTGGACTACAGTAGTAAGACCAGCTGTCTAAGTTACAGTTCCATTTAATGTCAATGGCAATGATTCCTCCATAGAAACAGATAAAGTAAGCATAGGGACTAGCATGATTGCTGCCTTTGCTGAACTTCTGTTAAAGTCAGCAGAGAATTGAGGGATGCCACTGGCAAGGACACATCTCTTTATACGCACTAACTCATAAAGAACATTTGCTCACCAAGCAGTCTTCTATGGAAGTGATTCAGTTATGTGAGCTATAAGCTACCGTTCACTCAGGCCTTTCCTATTTTCTGTCTTTCTTCATCTTAGTAGCACAAGCGTGGGTGTAGCTGATATACTGTGATGGTGATTTCATTGCTTTAAACTACATATAGGCTCAAACCAAAAGCCAAAGTGCAAGCCTAAGTGTTGTAAACACCCAGTCCAAATGTTTCATCTTGAATGCCCTTGTGCCTGGCTGAGAATCAATAAATCTGGCTCAGTTGATGACTCTGGGCAGGACACTTTGTCTCTACTTCTATTCCATCCATCCACTAATACTGACTTTCCAGAGGTACAGCTGGATACTGTTATGGGCATTTAGCTCAATGGCCTAAAGAACAGAGTGAAAAAGTAATGGCAAAAATAAGTGCCTTCGTTGCCAAATATAAGCGCTTCCTGATGCCAATATAAGCTGCCATTTGTGCCAGTCTGACTTCTGGATGATTGTTTCCCCAAGCAACATGATTTAGGATGTGCTTTAGTCGAATCAAAAGATGACCATGAGTAACAGCCTTATATAGGACCTACTTAAACGCATGGTGGTTTGTAAAAGGGCTTCTACATGCTACAGTAATTCAAACCAAGTAGTATCAACATGGGTCCCATCCTGTGAGATGTTAAGCACATTTAATTCTTTAAATTTGGGGTTATGTTGCTTCTCAAACAATCAGTTTCTAAACCTAGAACAATTCCATTATATGGCAGACAGCAAAACATGCAGGTAGAAAAACAAGAAAATATTTCAACACTGAGCATAAAAAAAAAATAGTAGTATCACAGACCTTTACTGCCACCTCAGAAAAGTTCTCTTTTGCTTCCTGAAGGATCTCTCCCAGACGAAATACTGGACAGAGTGGGGAAGTTATCTTGTTGAATTTGCAGAAAGAATTGAAATTTGGTGAAATATTTTGTCTGTGAAGAACACACACAGTTGTTTAAATTTAAAAACAAACACTGGGGCAGCTATAAATACAGCTAAGGGACTTCACTCTTACTAGAGGCTGTGTTAAATGCGCTCAGATTGTACTTACACGAGCTTTTGCTTTGTGCACCTACCACATCTACACATCCCTAACTGAGATCTGCAAATCAAAATGAATTCTTTACTCTTTGGATATATCTCTAGCAAAATTTTACCTGTGTAAACTAAACATTTTTACCTTATAACCTGAATCACACAACCATTATGCTGTATTTTAGTGATTTTACCCCAACATAAACCAGTATATCTGAATGAACAATTCTGTTGTTCTGTGCCTGAAGAGATATAGAGCTATGCTGGCAGGCTATGCTCCCAAGCTCTTTTTATTTCTGAAGAATTAATAGGCTGAAGACTTGGTATTTGCTGCTCATGCAGATAAAGCCCTGAAGACATAGCCTTTCTGAGTAAAGAAGGTGCCAATTTATACAACCTTTTCTTCAGAGCACAACCACTCACTCTTCAGAAAGCATTCAGGAATGTTTGCACTTATATGGTGTAACTAAATTTTGTAAAGTGAATGTTGTTCTTTATTAGCACTGTGAAGTCTTCAGAACTCCTCAGAACAGCTGGCCTAAAAAAGAAACATCAAATCAACTAACTTTTACTTAAATACATCAATTAATGTTATGCTAATTTATTACCTGGAAAACTGTCAGTAGGAGGAATATTTTATTGAGAAAGAGACTGAAAAGCAGGGAGTTAAGGAGCTCATGGGATCAAGGATTAAAGATAAAGGTCATTTTCTTAGTTTTACATATAAATTGTTCTCTTCTGCACTTGCTTGTGTGGGCTGAGCCTAAATGTGCCCTATACGCAGCTGAAGTATGATCTCACAAGACTTCTCATATAAATCTTGCTACAGAATAGTAATAAGAATTTATACCATTTGACGGCTGATTATTTCTGCACAATGAACAGGCAGTTTCACTGCTGGTCCCCACAGACAGGTGGCCATTCACACCAGAGCTACACAGCTAATAGCAATATAAGAATGAGCCATGCGTTCATTCCTAGAGGATGTCTCTGCAAGTCAGGTGTTAATCACATCATCAAAGGTCATCCTGCCTTCCTAGCAGATACCAGTTTGAGGGCCTACCCTGCAGACCGTGGGGAGACAGTGGTTTGTGTCACTAAATACGTAGATGAATTGCTAACACAGTGGGAAGCAGGCTGCCAGTCCTACCTTCCTCAAAAGACTCCTTTCTCTGAAGCTAATGTGGCAGGAAAGAAGGAACTTTCCCACAAGTTACCCGCTTGGCCTAGATTGTATGAGGCAATCTCTGCAACACCCCAGGACTTGCTTGGGCTATAGGAGAGTTACAGATACAATCCGCAGCATTATATGTCTAGCACAGGGACTATGCTGAACTGGAATGTTGGCATTGCTCCATTTTGAAAATGAGCAAGGAAAATTTTAATTTTCATCAAGACAGCCATTCCAGGGGGTAAACACAGTCTTCAAAGCAGTCATCCATACGAAGGACAGTGCTTCTAAGCATGCAATATTTTTTCTATCATTGCACTTTGAGCAACGCCTCTGCATCAGAGATCTGTGATGACAAGAAGCACATTAGTTGGGTGACAGTTGCCATGAGGCACTTCTCAGAGCATGTCCTAAGCAAAGTCAATGAATGAGACTTGGTTGCAAACCAATTTAGTATTTGTGGATACTACCTGGGCATAACAGCTTCTGAAGAGTTTCAATGTGTAAGTCAAGACATGAATAATGTATGTTAACTGTTAAAGAACTAAAAACAAATAAACCCATAATGTGAAACTGTCCGTAACTCTTCCACTAGGAGGCTTCTGAAATCTGATCCAAAGCTCTTCTGAAAAAGGTGGTGTAAACACCTGTCCTTCACCCAGCTACTCTGACAACTCTGCCCTGCCTCAGGCAGAATGAACAATCAAAAATAAAAGAATCTTCTTGCCACCATGCAGTAGCTTTGTTTGGCTCCTTTGTTCAGCTCCAGCCATAACTAACCGGAAGGAAAAGGAAGACTCCTGTATAGCTCATGAAACTTATCTTTCAAAGGAATTTGGACAATAAAGATAATCATGGGTGTAACCAAAACCCAACATTGCTACCTCAGTATCTCAGACAGATGGCAAAACTTCCTGGGCTCTGACCTTCATCTTGTATATCATTCTGGTAGCAAATAAACACTCAGCTTTGCTATTTAGCGATTCCTCCTTTTTTCCTTGCCAGTGAAACTTGTGAAGGAACTTGATATGTCAGAGGTTTGGATCAAACCTCTCATCCATTATTTTTGGTCCCTGGCAGTGACCAACTACAGGCACTGTAGAAAAAGATTAGGAAACAAGACAGAATGTGTCAACGGTGTGATGTAATAAAAGGCAAAATTCCCTCTGGAACACATACAGCAGTAAGCCTACGCAGCACGACATTTAGAAATGACTGGCAGTCAGAGACTTTATCAAAAAAAACCTTAAGATTTCATTAGCTCAGGAAGCTCATGCGTATCTTTCCAGTATGCTCTATGAACAGTTATATCCTTCCTGTTACTGGACAAAGCCTTTTTCAGATCACAACTCTGTCTGCAGAAGAGAATGCCAGTTCCTTTAAAGAGCTGAAAAAAACTCAGCTGAAGTTGCTGCAGGAGGCATTGTGAGCTCTGGATGGGACCTGGCAGTGGAAAAACTGCTCAGCCTCTGCAGAAAACCCTGAATTAGGGAAAAGATGGGATATATACACAGAGTCGTGTTTGTATCTTTCAAAAGCAAGCAATTAATAAAAGTGGTTACTGACCTGGTTTCTTACACATATACTTCAAAAGCTGGTTAAGAGAAGCTAAAATTAATTAGTCATTCGCTCTCTTAGAGTGTAATTTCCATCATTTCTACAGAAATCAAATCTTTTATAAAACTTCCTCATGCTTTGGCTGATACCGAAAGGAAATGGAACATTTTCATCTTGGAACACTGCACAGTCATGGGGTTACAGAAAAAGATGGCTACAGTGCCCCTCCACTCCAATCTCTGGGTCACAGCAGCATTATTGTTCCCTGGAATCTTTTTTGTAGTTTTCTACAGTGCACTATTATGTATTGCCAGCATTGAGGTTTTCATTGCCTGCCTAGAAAGGATGATACTGTTCTTCGGTCTGGAGTGGACCCCTAAACGCTACCCTGCAGCACAGACAACCAATCTAGCGCTGCTGTTCTGAGTGGTGGAAGCAACCTCACTGTAGTAAATGAACCCACACAGAGCTTCTACACCACAGTGCGCTGAGCCTTGCAGAAGAGAACCCCAAGTTAGGAAACCGATCTTAGGTTGATGCACTTTCCTTGACATTTGAATTCATGATCTAAATGCCTCTAGTGAATTCAAGATGAGCCTGTGACATCTAAAATTGTTTCTGTGGCAGCTGCATGATGTTACAAATTGGAGGCTCTGGCTTCCCTGCAGAATCAGACAGCAGGACAGTTGTTAGAAGAAATTTATTTAGATATAATATGTGTTAACAGTATGAAGGAAATAGCTGGTTTACACACACGAGATCTGTATGTGCCTGGGCAAAGGGATTATCCTAAAATTTTATGAGTCTGTCAAAGTAAACCCCTTTTGACCAAAAAAAAAAAGACAAAAGGAAGAAAGAAAGTATATTTTTTACTTACACAGGGGGGTTTTGCTCCATTTGCACAGGGCACCATGCCATGATCTTACAGGTTTTAAGAGCTGAATTATACCTCACACATCTTCCAATTTGAACTCCTGTAGAGAAACAAGCTCTTACTCAGCAAACACAAGAATTTTGCACCACCTAGACAGGTTTAGCATGTCAGTGGATTCCTCCTCAAATGTAGGTAAAGATTTTGACATTACACATTCTTGCAGCTTTCTATAGGAGGAAACTTTAAGAAGAATTACCCAAATTATGGTCCTGCCACACCTCATCATCCTTATTTAATCATGTGCTTGGGTTAACAGTGCTTGTTTTTGTTTGGACTGAGGATGAAGTAATTTCTTTCCAAGTTTTACACAGAGTTATGTATCTGAGTCTCAGTATATATAAATCGAGAAACTAACAGTTTCAGTCAGAAGTTTAATTCAACAACATGAGCAAATTAAACAAGGATATAAAGGTAAGCGGAAAACCTTAATTCTTTCTACATTCCTGGAGAGTCAGCGTTTTTTTGTGAGCATCCAGTCTTTACTAGCTGAAGTGATAATTCAGCCAGCAGCCTGAATTCAGGAGTCTGAGCACTACAATCACATAGCTGATGAAAACTGTATGATGTCTTCTGGACAACTGGTTCCCAACAAATGACACAAGTCACTTGTATTCTGAGAACCACCTATCATAGGGATGTCACAGACCCTTCAGATAGATCGGGCAGTCACTCCCATTGCTGAGCAGCCATGGACTTCAACGGGAGTGACTGTGAGACTGGCCCTCATTCGCACCATAGTCTGTACTCCTCTTCACATTTGCCCCTCCTCTGCTCCCTTTCACTGTTTCTCCTTTTAGTAAGGGCATGCACAAACTGGTAAGAACTCTGTTTTGTGGTTTTGAACATATGTTCTCAGATATCTCTTAGGATTCTGTACTGTTCTACTGCAATTCTTCTCCAAGTCAGAACTTGCACATTCTGCACTGGTCAATCATGCAACAGAAGACAGTACCCACAAACAGTATTTCAATCTGAAAATGCCATTTATGTATTATTACTGTGGATATCTACACTCCCTTTTTCACAGGACTTGTCTGAAGAGCAGATAGCTTTGGCAATGGGATACTGCAAAAAAAAAAAAGACATAAAAGAGCAATATAAACATATTCCTCTCCATAACTGTGTAAAAAGTCTTTATTAACTTCAATGTAAAAATATCAAATAAGAAAATAACAATGCAGACCAAGTATAACCCTTACTAATTATTTTGCTTATGATGAGAAAAAGGCTCAGCTAGCTGCAAAAAAAAAAAGAAAGCCTTTTTCTTTCTTACAACATCATTTTCCTTTATTATTCATGTCCTTTCCTGTTTTTCATGCTCTTTCCTACACCATAAAGTACAATAAATCTAATAGTGGACTATTTAATTCTTTGTTTACTAACAGCTCCATAAACTTTTGCCAGTGAAAGTCAACTTGTGTTTAGGAACTACTCTGCAAAGTCCCACTTCTAGGCCAGTCAGATGAATGAAAAGGAAAGCTGCAGCTGACTAGCAGGTTTGAGCTACAGAAAGGAAGGAAGTGAACATGTAGGAATGAGCAACAGTAAGAGAACCGTATCAGCAGAGAAGCTGACAGCACTTCTGTAATTCCATCATCCCTTCAGGTTTTTCTCAAGAGCAGCAGCAAAGCCAGAGAAGCTGCACTGGCCTGAACATTACCACTTCCTGAAAGCAATGCAGGTAGGTTTGGCAAGGTCACTGCTGCGAGGCAAAGTCACAACTGACAACTGATTCCCCAAGAAACACCAGGGTAGAGGAAAGAAAAGGAGCGATTAAACTAGAGTTTGCATGTTATCTGCTGAGATACAAGCATAAAGAGCAGCAGTATTGGTTTGTACATTGGTTTGAGTCTTTTACGTCAACATTAATGTTCGCAGTTAACTACTGGTTATTCGTATTTGATACCATCATCCTAAGTATAAATTACAAAAAAATATTTACCTCAGGGCATCTCCCTTGAAGCTGATTCTCTCTCTGAATGACGCTGGTCATCACGAAAAAACTCTCGTCTACATGGAGAAAAGAATATGAATCTGACTGAAATTTCACATACTTGTTTCAGACCTCAGTCACTCCAAAACATCACCTGGAAGGACAACAAGGCTGTTTTTGCTCTACCTCCCCCCTGACAGATATTCAAATTCTACCCAGCTCAAACAGCAAAAGCCAGGGACATCACCAGGGCATGAATGAGCACCAAGGGCAAAAAGGTACTGATTTTATTTTTTTTTAAGCTGGCATTACAGCCAATAAAGACACACTAGCATTAATTGGTAATAACACTACTGTGTTTAGTACTGCTATAATGGAGTAAATCTGTTCCTAGGTTCGTTACTATCAAAATACTGATTCTGTTAAAACTGTTTAACATATAGCAGCACAGAAACCTCATAAAAGAGAATAATCTTTTTCCTTATATTGGGGTAGGAAGCGCAGATTTGGCTTGGCAAAAGTCTTATTAAAGTCTCCTTTAACATTGCTGCTCTTTCCAGCAGAGACATATCAGGAAAGAAACCAGATGTATCAACAGAAGTGAATATTGCGCTGACATTAAATTAAGACTTGCCTGCATTGGTATGGTGTATTCTGCTGCATCCCAGATCTTGCTGACTGCGTGAGCCACTCCCTTCACATTAGCGCAAACTGAGCTGGTAACTTCTCCTGATAGCGCTTGTGAACAATGAGTGTTTAACTGGCCAGATTAAATAGAAAGGACAAATAAACCCATACAAATAAAATGGGTCAGGTTTTTTTTTTTTTTTTTTAATCATTTTCAGACAAAATGCACTGCAAGATAAAGTCAGGCATTTTCAGAGAGCCTTTTGGTGTGAGACAGATATACCGTCTGGGCCAAAATCTTCCTTGGATTCACTTCCGTAACATTCAGCTTTGTCAGGAATGAGTTCAAATATATACAAAGAGAATTTCTATTTTCCCATCCTAAATGCTATAGACAATATCAGGTCACATCCTGGTCTTTCAGATGCCATTTGTGGAACACCAACCGACTACAATGGGGCTTGACGTCATCCAAAGATTTTTGCCCATGCTGCATTACTCTACCTAGACCTCGACCTTTTCTGACTATATTTGGGAATAATAAATCCTTTTAATTTTATTTTATTTTGGGAGGCAGGGAAAGAGAGCTTAAAATACTTAGTTTTTAACTTTCCAGAGTTTCTAGAGTGACTACTTTTGTACCTCATGCTGATTGCTTCAAAAACCTTGGCCTAACAGTTTCACTTGCTCATGAATTGAACGCGTTAATAATGTCACCTCTGTTTTTATGCTGACAGGGAAGTCATTTATCTCACCTAATTCATCAAAGAACCGACAACTCTGAAAAACCGTTGTATGTCGAGAAGGCAGTTTCCACACTACATAAAAGTCATATAAAAGGTTTGCTTTGAGAAGCAAGCCTGCTGCATAGCCACAGGAGTGAGCACCATTTCAGTTTAACACTCTTCTGCAGGGGACAAAAGGTTCTGAGGACAGAAACAGAAAGCAACTGATCAATGCTCCTTCATTTACATTGTCTATTAAAAGTGTTTCAGCCTTTTCCTTCTGAAGAACAGTACTTTGGGATAATCATGCTTTTGGAAATTGGCAGTAGGAACCCACCTCTGGGCAGCAGTAGGTGCTGCATTTCCTGCAGACTGGATTCTTAGTGAGATTGGGATCAGCGTGCTCAATGTCCTGGCTTGTTGCCCTCCCATAAGAAAGAAACCAACTTTCTGAACTTGCAGACTTTGTTCAGCAAAGACTTATCACTGAAAACAGCCCTACTTTGGCAGCAAAGAGGAAAATCTGCCCTTTAGACGCAATCAATTATTGCGTATTCCTATAACACCTTATTGTTCTTGAAATCTGCTTCAAGGGCTGATTGGGTATGTCATCTGTTAGGTAGATCTAACCCTGAACAAGAGACTCTCTGGAGCACACTCTAATCTCAAAACACTGGTGTAAATCTGAGATTATTCAATGGAGTTAGTCTGGATTTAGAGACAAGAAATGAAAACAGCAAGAAACGAAACTGCAAGCATTTGTTAGCAGAAACTCAGTTAACTCTGTGCTAGCAACCCCACCGTTAGGTAACCTCCTGTGCCAGACTCCCACCACAAAGTTCCCACTGCCACAGCCATCTTCCAAGAACAGTCCAACACCAAAACAACGATCTTCATTTGCGGACACAGAACTCAAAGCACTGAAAGCCAAGTTGTAACCCAGACAACCTCCATCACAAGGAACATTTGTTACTGTACAACACCATGTCCCGTCATCCTGCACTTACCAAATATACAGCAATAACTACATAAATGAACCACTTCACACATACAAATCCAACACTCTGAGCATGGATGAATTTTGGGGAGTCGTAATGAAACAGATCCTTCAGCCTGCCACACGCCACCATTGTTAGCACCTCCTGTGAGAACTAGGCTTTTGAAAACTGCAACTGGCTGGTGCTGTCTTCTTCCACTCCTGCATCCTTCCCCAGCCACACCACTTAAAGGCACAGCCAGAAACCTGTATAAGTAGAATGGTACCACGGGCCTTCTAAAGAAAGGCAGTTGGTGGATCAAGGACTGATATTAATCACAAATAAAGAACTAATATAAAGAAAGAAGACAGGATGCCAAATGCCTTCTTTACCTGTCCAGAGAAGAAAAAGGACAAATTAACCTCTCTTTTTGCTTCATAAAATAAGGTGAATTCCACTAAGAAGTAGTCTGACAGTCTGTTGACAGAAAAATAAGCTCTTTACAGCCACCCACGTTTATGTGCGACAAAGATAGTTTTCAGAGATGGAAGATTTTTTGAATTCCCTTCAACTGAGTATCACTAGTGTACTTTCAATTTCTGAATTTGGACTTTTTTCAAAGAGAAAAGTCTAAATGCCAGAAGCATTAATGCTGCTATTATGGTCCCAGCTAGCCCAGCTTTTTATAGCTAAAAAGTTCTGATTTGGAAAAAAGAGAGAACTTCCTGCTAAGTTCTCAAGTCCTACTTGTTCGATGTCTGGGGAAGAATTTCCTTTCACTGAATCAATCCAGACTTTGAAAGCTTAATGAAATAGTAAATACTTTCAGGCCACTGCCCTGACTTGAAGGAGGATGGAAAGCTTTTGTATTGCTTAAAAGGCTTGATTCTGCAGTGTGAATTCAACATGTTTTTTTCCAAACACTTCCGCAGGAGTAGGATTAGGGTTCACATAAACATTGGAACAGCTGCCATGGGTCAAGCCACAGAACTGTTAGCCCAGGCCACTTATTTTGTCTCCGAGAACGGCCATAAATAGATGCCTAGGGAAGAACATTAGGACACAGGAAGCATAAAATGCTTCCCCCAAATAGTTTCGCAGTCTGTTTGCAGCTCAAGGACACCCTTAGTCAGAGAAGTTTTTTTTTATATATTCAGTAACGTTCAATAAATCTCCCTTCCATTAACTTATCCAGTCTTTCCAGGTAAAATTTTAGCATCTTCAAAATCCTCTACAAAGCATTTACACAGCTAACTGCACATTGCCTGAAGAGTCACAGTCTTTGATTTGTTCACAGAAAGAGCACTGAATTTCACCCTGGGGCTCCAGAGCTGATTGCTCAGCACTGCCTGTCACTTTCTGTCAATGGCACCACCTCTCCTCTGTACTGCCACCTGCAAACACCACCACCAGCACTCAATCTTTCTGCTCCTCTAAAATTCCATAGACCGAAGGCCTTAAGACACATAGAAATGGGAAAAAGGAAGAAGCTCACTAGTTTCTGCCATGTGGTTGTTGTGCAGCCTTCCTCATATCACATCCCCTTCCAGTGCATCTTACTCAACGTCTCTAAAATGAGCTGATCATTTACAACCCACCTCCCCGGCAGGCTGTGGGTGCATCACTAGCTATGGTTTTACATGAAGAGCTGTGTGGCCTCAGACAACACAGAGGAACCTTGCTGGTTCCCTTGGCTACATTTGCAAGGGGGAAGCTGAGAGCTACAGGGACGTAAAGGCAGAAGAAGCTGCTGAGATGGTAAGTCCCCGCACTGGGAGAGCAGCAGAATAGGAAGGTCAGGAGGCTCCTGTCCATGCTCGTCCTGCTCCAGAGGTGTATTCCAGGCTCCAGTACAGTTCCTCAACAGCAAAATCAATAAGTATGTGCAAAAATAAACTGCCAGCTGTTCTGGTCCTACCAAAATCCAAGTACTGCACTGTGAATTACTCTGCTTGGCTTTCCAGGAGAGGGTGCTGCTACATCAACACGTAGGCCAGTACCTCACCGGCCGAGTCTCCTTGGGCCTCGTATGTCAACCTGCTTGCAACCACCTGCCCTTGCTCTCGGCACCACGCACAGTGAATGGCACTCTTTCAAGTGGATGCTTTGCCTGAAGCTGGGGCAACTGTAGAGATCAATCTAAAAGGACTGAAACCAGCACAATGCTGGCCATCTTCTGAGCCCGACTCCCCACCACCCAACACTTCGCACCAGCGCAAAGAAGGTGCCATGCGCTTCCAGACTGGACAGATGCATATGCTGCCCACTTCACAGTGGTGAAAACGGCCATGCAAGGAGCAAGGCAGTGGTAAAACAAGCTTTTGGGACATCAATGGCCACAAAGATTTTCAGCTTTTTACCTCGGGTTGCATGCGACACGGTCCTATTTGGTCTCAGGATGGTTTTGCATCAGGTCATGGGATTAAAAGGGAGTTCAGCCGGGTGACAAAGTCACCACTCTGAGCAGAGGCAATACAAGGTACATACTCTGGCTGTGGCTTCTCATACCCCATAGTTCCATGCACAAGCTGGTCAATGGGCTGCAAGCGAACTACTGGCATCTGGTCCAGGGGGTCAAGGAGCAGGCGTGAGGGCACCATATGATGCTGTAAATATGGGAGGCGGAGCTGTAAAGACGCAGAGCTGCTGAGGTGGGACCTGTAAATCTCATGCTCAGAGTCTGAAAGAAAAGAAGCTTGGATTAGAATCCACTAGACTCAAAGGACTAGGGTCCTGCGTCTTGTAACAGAAGACCCACAAAGAGGCACTAAATGTATAAAACCTATATAACAAATAATGTTTTTCTTCAAATCCTTTACTGTTTTAGATCACCTAGGATGCTACCTATGGCTGTAGTCATGGCAAAACATTCAAAACCAGACAGGCTTTTTAGCTGTCAGTGTTGTCATAAATGCTTTTAGCACACAGGAAGAGGTCACATTCTGATATAAACAGGCTTAATTTTTGAGACATCAGTGATCATTCCTTATGCTTTTGCTGACCACAATCCATACTGCTATGGTTGACATTAGTGACCTCAGCAAGCAAAATCCTGCTATGCAATAACAACTGAAAAAGCTGCAATTGGGAAGAACCAGAAACAGACCTGGGATGCACTGACGTGCTAGAATAGCCAGAAACAAATTGATTTTTAATATAACCCAGTCAGACCTAACTGTACATACAAATAACACAATATTTATAATAAAAGAAAAAAACAAGAGGACCTGGATTGCATAAGAGAAGCTGAAGTAAGTGTCGTCTTCGCTTCCTAAACGCTCTCATTTTCACTTTAACGTCTTCCATCTGTTTGGAATCTGAACTCAGCAGCTAGGCCGGATGCATTCATCTCCTTGTCCGTGGATGTTCCCATATAAGGTGATCTCTCTTAGCCTGTGGAGCACGATTTCGATTTGCTCAGGTTTCGTTCCACTCTGATTTGCTGGCCTCTATGGTTGAGCTCCTCTCGCAGTTTCGCAAGGCAGTCATCCACACAGCAGTAGCTATAAAGGGAGGAGAAGGTCAGGAGGGAGTAATGAAGATGTGCCTCCAGATCTAAAGAGGTCTGGATAGTTTATTTTGCTCCATTCTCTTTCTTCTGCACATTGCCTCTGCATGATATGCTTTCAATATGTAGTCTCCATAAGCCTTTTCCAAGCAATATAAAACATAAGCCCTATGCAGAGAATTGGATAGAACTATAGGGCCGCGCTGTTATAATAACTCTCTTGTCATTAGGAAACTTTCCTTGAATTCCTGTATGACTCTCCATGCAAACTAACTTGGGAATTTGGAAAATGCCTGCAGAATTATACAACAAATATATATGAACGCTGGTCTTCAGCTCTGTAAGACTTGATCGAGATATCACATCACCCCAGCTAAGATACTTATCTCACACTTAACTTTGACAAGTTAAGTGTCAAATAGCTGCCTCCTGTAATGTTTACCCAAGGCTGCACTGAAAGCTATAATCTTTCATGTCTGTGAAGATTCTGTTGTCATACATAAGTCAAGACACAGAGCTATATCTTAATTTTTTTTTAAGCAGTAAGTTTGAGAATGCAGACACTATTATCCACTGTAAATATCAAGCAGCACAAAGGCAGCCTGGGGTAGCAATTCAGCTACTCTGGGTTGCATGTGCAAATAGCACAAAACCACTGGAAGAAAGGATCTTGAAAACATACCACAGGATCCCCCATGCCTTCCCTGACCTGGGAATTCCCATGGAACTGGACTCTGATGTTGGATTTCACTCCTGCGTTCAGTCACTAGTGCATTGAAACAGGCCAGCATGCTGGAGCTCACTCAGTCCAGCTCTACAGACTTCTGGTCACAGAGGTCTCCTTCCCCTCCCAGACTCAGAATGGTCAGATTTCATGGGTTTTCACTACAACAGAGTGATACAATCTTGTGACCTTTTTTTCCTTCTTATCTTGGTGTTTTCTAATTTTCAAACATCCTTCCTCTTCTTTGTCATCTCTGTAACATTAAGGAGACATACAAAGAGGGGAACAGTCCTTTGCTTCTTGGAAAGTGTGAGGAATGAAAATAGTCTGATGTAAGGAGAATCTCAGAGCAGCACCCTCCCACCATACCCAGCCCAGATCCCTCTCCATCCTCAGCACTGTGGGCACAATCCGTTCTCCTCCCTGTACCGAGGACTGAGGTAAGGATGCATATCCATATTTCTCCAGCATTAAGGAAGTACTGCCCAGGTTCCATATATTTACCACTTCCTACTACCTTTCAGTGCAGCCTGCAGGGAGCAGAACTGGACCCCAGTGCCTCCACATGAAATACCGTTTTAATTTGTTGCCTCTGTGTATTCTTTATGCTCAAAATACTCATCAGAAGAAAAGTGTAATTGATACCAGGAAAGCATGTCAAGGGAAAGTAGA
Source organism: Chauna torquata (assembly GCA_013399475.1). Taxonomy (NCBI): domain Eukaryota; kingdom Metazoa; phylum Chordata; class Aves; order Anseriformes; family Anhimidae; genus Chauna; species Chauna torquata. Next base: position 12,113 of record VXAL01001166.1, on the reverse strand, counting down.
TCTCTTCTGGGAACTTGTAGGTAGATACAATTCCTAAAGGTCAGTATACAGACTGAAAGCACAACGGAAACATGATCTGGTTTTCAAAGTTCAAATCCAAGAGTCAGGAGACTTGGATTATGTTCCTGGCTCTAACGCAGCTTTCATGCACAATCAAAAGGAACACATCCATCCCCTCTGTAACTTTGCTTAGCCAGTTAAAAGCTACGATGGCAATGCAGTGCCACTTTTCAGGCTGTCAGAGAAGATCAGTAAATTAGTATTTTATGAAGCACTTTCTATTCCTCAGAAAGAAGAAAGGAGCTAATCGAAGACAGACGCAGTACTTTGAATTGCAAAGTATTACATTTATGATTGCTACTTACTGAATAAAATTCCGCAGTGATTTACAACCTGTGCATTTCAATTGGCACTGATTTAATATGACTCACTGCGTATTTTACTCCATCATCTGTGGATTCACATGGGTTTCTAAGACAATCCAAAAAGCTAATTGTAGTAGCAGAGGCTCCAAAATCTACCTATTTAAGGTCTAAACATGGGTTTTGAAGGATCTGCAACAAAAAACTTGCAAATAGGAGATACCAGTTTCATGACCAAGCTTCAGAGTCTATTTCTGATTGTTTGGTATTTTTGAAGCTCCTCTCCTTGTTTCAGATTTAGTATTGCTAGCATTACATACTTACTGCTATGTTGAGGCACACCAACAGCTGAGGTGCAAACCCAAGGACATACATTTGCCATTTACCCCTAACGAAGCCTGCTCAGGGGAGTAGCATCCCTGTTTTCAAGCAGATCCTGTGTGCTTTCCTCCATTTCAAAGAACTGGAATAACCATTCACCTGGCATGTACATCAGCCCCACCTGACATCTTTTTATTCTGTCAGACTGCCAGAAATCTTAATTGGGTAACTGCATCAATCTGTTTGTACATCTCCTACACACGCGACAACATCCTCCCTCCTAAGAAACTGCGAAGCTAAATATATACTTTACAGGGTGAATCTCAAACCTATTTCTGACATTCCTTGCATCAAGAGCACTTGTGCCGTGAACAAGCCCTACGAAAGACTTGTCCTATGGCGCGTACACCCCAGCATCACCTACAGCGACCGCAGCCATACGCCCCACACCGCAAAGCAGCACTGACCCTGCCCTGCTGCTAAATCCACCCGACGTCTACCGCCGGAGCTGCGCCTCCCGCCGCTGCCTGACGCCTCCGCACCGCCGCGGCTGACACCACGGCGCGGGCAGGGCCTGCAGTGGCGGCCCCGTACCGGGTGCTCTGCGGCCAGGAGCGTGGGATGAAGATCCAGCACACCGGGGCTGGAAGGGGGGACGCTGGGCTGCGCCGGGCCCCGCCAGGCTGACACAGCGGGAAGGGTGCCCGGGGCGGGCCGCGACGCCTCCGGGGGCCACTGGGCCTCCCAGCACGGCCTGCCCCGGGCTGCCTCCCCTCAGGCCGCTGCCGGCTGCGGTGGGGGGAGAGAGGGAGGACGTGAGACGAGCGCGGAGAGGGCGAGGAGCTGCTCACCGTGACCCACGAACCGCCCCGGTCCCGCCCCGCCCCGGCGGCGGGCTCTCGCCACAGGCGGCCCCTCCCCCCGCGCCGCTCTACGCATGCGCTCCCCCCGGGGCCCGTTTCCCGCCGCCCCGGCGCGTTGGCTGAAGCGCGCGCGCGCGCGCGGCAGCGTCGGAAGTGATGCCATCGCCCTTGGCCTGGCAACCGTTACCAGGGTAACCGGGAGGCGCGCGCGGGGGGCGAAGGCCCAGGCGGCCCCGTTACCTCAGGGCGCTGCCGCCGCCGTCGCGGGGGTGGCTCCGAGCGGGCCCGGCTGCGTCCCGCCTCCCCCGTCCCCCCGCTCACGCCCGGCAGTCTCCGTGAGGGTCCAGGCCTTCCTTCGAAGGCCGCGGGGCGCCCCCTCCGGGGCTGAGGGGGTGGCCGGGCCGAGCCCCGTGCCCGCTGAGGGCCGCCGGGCTGCCGAGGGCCTCGTTGAGGTAGCGCCTTCACCTGCTCTCCTGGCAGCCCTCAGCTCCCTGTCCCCACTGAGGCCTCGTGATATCTCATCTGGCTTTTCTGCAGAGGCTTTTCCAGGACACGATTATGAGTGACCAAATCCAGTTCATTGTTGAGAAGCTCAATCAGGAGCCCTTCAGGAAGAACTACAACTTAATCACGTTTGACTCATTAGAGTCGATGCAGCTGTTGCAGCTGCTCAATGATGTTCTTGGGGAGATTGACCCAAAGGTAAGGAGGGCAATCAAAGGTGCTCAGACCTGGATAACTGCGAACATCTTAAATGGGCTTGTCACAGAAGTTGTGCAGAATACTTTTATTTAGGTCTGGCTGTGTGTATCTTGTGGCATGTTTGGTTTACCAAAATAGCTTGTATGAATCTTCCTGGAAAGAAATGTGCCTGGCAAGAATCCTTTCTGTCTGTACATTTACATGTTTTTGGCAAACAAGCAAATATTGCTTGGGCCAGGGATACTGGATCCTTGTCGCCCAGAGACTGATGACTGTATATTTTAACTTGGGAATCAGGATATATATCGTAAATTGCTTCAGACTGACAACGTCTGTATTCTTAAAATTCAGCCTGTGTCTTGTTCACATACCTAGGGCAGGAAGGAGATATTGATTCCCTCTGCCTTGAGGCTACCAAAGGTGTGTGTAGGATCAGAAGGGATCATTCATATACCTGGGGTGGAGATACATGTGCCCTGGTTTGGTAGGATCTCAGACTTCCTTGGTGGAAGCAATTGGTTTGTCTGTATGGAAGAGGTCCCATGAGCAGGTAGAACATACGCCTAGAATAAAGTTACCTGAATACACATGTAGGAGAAAAATCTGTTAAAGAGAATCAAAGCTTGGTGATGAAAAGAATGTTCTGTATGGAACATCTCGCTTCATTGACATATCATGTGAAAGTGGATAAAGTCAGTTGTTTTAGTGTTACTAGTTAATTAACATGACTTGAACAAATACTGGGTGTTTGCTTATTTGTTTATTTAAAACTATGTAGCATGCTGTTGACATTAGAGAGGAGCTGCCGGAGCAAACAGCTAAAAGAATGTTGACTCTCCTTGGTATCCTTAAATACAAACCTCCAGGAAGTATATCAGACTTGTAAGTATCTGTCTATAAATCGTGGTAAAACCTGCTTTACAGCTCACGTCTAACAACCTTTAATTCAGTAGTTTCTTTGTATTTTTGACCTTGACTATCCAAGTGGGCATGTGTCGCACTTTAAAGATTGCTCCTCACTTGTCCCCTGGAGTTCGGCATTGGTGATGGCAGCAGAAGGCTCCTGCAGGTGTAGGGCAGCCTCTGGGGCCCTGCTGCGGTGGCCGCCGTGCCCGAGACCTGCTGCAGCCGCTGCTATTGCGGAGTCAGCCAGGAGAGGGTGCCGCCTGACTGGCAGGGTCATTCCCTGCCCCGTCCCTTTCAGCCCAGCCGCCCGAGGCTGCATTGCACCCTCCTGCGCCAGGTTGCCACCCAGAAAACCTGCACTCTTCCCGCATTGCCTTTATTCCCGAAGAATATCGCTGGACAGGAAGAGTCACTGTTGCAAGCTTTAGCCTTTTTATGTGTTACGGGGTTTTTATCTGACTCAAGGTAGCAGAATCAAGATCATAAATAGCAAACTGTCATCATGAGTGCTTTCTGTTTTAATAGCATTAAGAAAACCATTAGGCAAGTGGAGAAGGAATGTTAAAATATTGCTAACTGTTCCCAGTCAGTGTTCTTGAGTTTGAGATTTATTGGTAGTTGGTGATATTTGCTTTTTGTTGTTTTTGTATAGGAGTGCATTTCGCCAAGGGTTAGTTACGGGAAGCAAGCCTGTAATTCACCCTGTCTTACATTGGCTTCTTCAGAGAACCAATGAACTCAAGAAAAGAGCTTATCTGGCACGTTTCTTAGTAAAATTGGAAGTGCCGGTGGAGTTCCTACAGGATGACACTGTGGCTGACATCAACAAACAGGTAGTACTTTTCACAAATGCCAACATTTTACGTTAATTAATTAAAGTGCCAATAGGAGAAGGGATAAATGAATCAAGGAGTTACTGTTGAGATAAATGTTCAAGTCACTTATGTTAAGAGCATGTTGGAATCAAGGGTGGACAACAATTCATGAAAAGAAATTTACATATTGACCACCTTTCTTCCAATAACCCTGAAATTGTATATTAATAAGCAGCATTGGATTAAAAGGTTTTAAGCTCATTAAATACTGTGTGCTAAATAATGTTCATTCTCATGCTGGCTAAGACAGATACTTATTTGTTATTTTTTAAACACTTTTTTTTCCCTTCCTGTGATCTCTGACATGGATATTTTTAACTTTATAAATTACTACTTCAAATCACTTCAGAAGACGTTATGACCAAAAGCCACTGTCTCCTAATTGTCAACTGATTGTTTAGCCCCTATATATTAGCCCCTGAATATTTAGTCCCTAATTTTTGTATTAGCATTATCCCACCTCTGCTTCAACCATTTCTTTTCTTTTCTTTTTTATTTTGTGAATAAGTCAAAAATTTCTTTTTCCTGGTCTGACATTCCTACTCATTATGTTCTCACTTCTTTTGTGAGCATTAAATGTTGATTTTAGATAGTGAGACTGGGTGGGTTTAAAATGTAGAGCTTAAACTGAACCAATGTTATGTTTTTACATTTGTGTTATCTGAGGTATATATTTACTTAATTTTTACCCAGTTTTCTCTGCCTTTTGCTATATGTAGTTGCTTGCAAAATCACAGTGTTTTTGAATGTTTGTAACAGGTAACTCCATTTATTAACTGCGCACCAGCAAAGCTGTATAGCCTGACTGAAGCTTGACTAAGCTTTTTGTTACCACTAGCAATATCTGATTTATAACTTAGAATAACTAGCCAGAAGTAGCAAGGAGAGAAAAGAATGCAGATTATAAGTTTTTTCAGTATGTCACAGTCCCAATATGTATAAATATCCAACTCTATTATTTCCATTACATAAGATGTGTTCCTTTTTGGGATTACAATAGTGTAACCATTTTATTAAACTAATACCCTACTGATTTAACTCTGGAACAGAAGCCAGGGTAATGTAGTGCCTTTATGTAATTTAGCATTACCATGCAAATATTTAGATACTAATGAATTAAACAATGTAGCCTAAAGTATTTAGATAGACAGGCATGCAATAGTGCATTTTAACAGAAACATTTCAGATATGAGTATGGAAATCTTAGAATATGATCAAGTTTTATGAGTGTATAGAATCGAGCTCAAGTGTACTTTTGCAAATTATTTAAACGAGATACTCAGAATACCTGCCACAGTTGTGTTCTGATTTGGTCATCAGATTGGCTGCAGCATATAATTTTAAAAGTAAACAAATTTAGGCATAAATCTAGTCCAACCTTCAATGAGTTGCTCCCAGGTGCCAGGACTCTTTCTTTCCACTATTGAAACCTGGGTGTTCTTTGGTCATTTGAGCGTGTGTCACTTATTTCAGGTATGCATGGGCCAGCTGCAGAATGTCTTTTATTCAGTGAAAGTGAGAAACCGTCTCTTTGTTATGATTTGGCAAACTGTGCTATGCCCTTGTTTGAATTTTGCCATTGGTCTTGAAACTTTGTGTCCCAATAAAGAAGAGATTTGCTAAACTCACCTTTTGAGAGAGTTAGAGAATCCACACAAAGGAAAGCTGTTGGGCATCAGCAACCATGAATACGGTCGCTCAGCAATTACTTGCTATTTCATTATTTGTTGAAGTACTTCTATAAAGCATAACTGATTGCAGACCAGTTGCTTTTTTACTTCTACTGTTTTTTTTAACTCATTCTTCAGCGTCCAGCTTGCATATCCCTTCTTATCATACCTTATTTGTTGTTTAAATAAGCTCTTTTCTATTATTTAATCTTTTCCTCAGTGGGCATTTTATTGCCTTTTTTTTTTCTTTTTGAATTCATTCCAGCTTGTCAATGTGTGCCTGATATTGAAACAAGCAGAAACAAGTGGAGTATTCTAGAGGCTGGTTCCTCGGGGTTTTATAGAATAGGATTGCTGCTTCACAGCTCAGGGATATGTCGTCTTTGTTCGAACTGGCCTTTGCTGTTGCCATTTTGTGTTCAACAGTCATATCAATCCATCTTTCCAGGAAGTAACAAATGACTTGATATTCTCTGTTCAGATTTCTCCATCTTACTGAATGGCTGTTTCTGTGGAGATTATTCTTCTCTGTATCTCAGCTTGCATTGCTCGAAGTTGAATCTAAATTTATTTCCTACTCATATTTCTAAACTCTTTCTGTCCCCTGTTATTTCTCTGCCCACACAGACTTTCACACTGCCTCTCAGTTTAAGATTACTGGTGGGCAGTGTACTGGTGTGGAGGTAGCACACTGTCTACTTCTTTCTACCGAACTACATATATCAATCTCTATAATATACTCAGGGCACGATTATGCAATACGTCAAAACTATTTCTCACATGTTAAGTCAGGTGTGCTCTTGGACTGCTTTGCTGGATAGAAGCTCAGTGCTCTATAAATTCAAGCCCCATTGCTTAGTTCGAGCATCTCGTTAAACCCAGCTCTTCCTTTTTAGCTTGATAAGTTTACACATGCGATATACACAGATCTGTAGTAAGAGAGCATAATTTGTTAATGTAGCATTGTCCCTTTCAGCTAACATCTTATCTTCCTGTTTTGAAAATACACTATATATTACAAAAGAAGAGGTGAAAATAGTGAAGAAATTATGAAACTTCTGTGTATTGGGGGAAAAAAAAAGTGTTTTGTGTGAAATGGAAGATAATTCACTGTCATTTTTTACTTTTGCTTTGTAAGTTGATAAGCTTTAGTGGTTGAAAAATCCCTTTAATTCTTGTCCTCACCATATTTCTATTTCTGTATTTACTGTCTTAATAGTAAAGCAACATGTTGGTCTGAAAACCCTTAGCCATAGAGCTCATTCTGCATATTTTTATCTCATTTTATAGTACGAAGAACTGATGGAAGCATTTAAAAACCTACATAAGGAGTGTGAGCAGCTCAAAACATCTGGTTTATCTACTGCAGAAATAAGAAGGGTAAAAATATGACAAAATTGCATGACTTCTGTGTAGATTTTTTTTTGAATGTCAGTTCTATTTCTTTGGTTTTGTGGACTCATTGTAGTGTGTAAGCTGTAGAGGTCAGAGCTGATAGGCACTGCAGTTGGTTTCTTGAAACTGTTCTCTGTTGGCAAACAGATTAGAAAGTCCTCGCTCATGCTGAGAACTGGTCTTTCTGAAGCAGATTGGGAAATAAGGCTGCCAAGAGTGTGTTCAGCATGATTTTCAAATATTAGAACTCTTTTTTCTGTGACCACAAACTGATATAAAACCATTTCCTTTACTGATACAGGGTAATAATTTCAGAGGCTGTTGAATGAATTAAGAGCTTAAGTCGATAAAAAGGGTGCTCCTGTGTGGCTAAGGTGTTAAGTAAAGATATTTGCCCTGTTTCAGTAAAATAAGCACAAATCCAGCTTTCCAGTAAGACATACACAAAAGTTAAGCAAATGTTGAGATAAGGCCTAAATTGGAGAGTTTACTTCTCTTTCTTTCATAACTGTCAATCTGTGGAGTCCTGCTGTTGTAAGATAGGATTAAAGGAGGATAATAATTGGATACGTGTTTTGGAACTAGAAAGTGTTTCTTTTAACACAGTTTTAATAGGAAAAGTGGCAGCAAACATCACTCCTGTGCAATTTCATGCAAATTGTCTGCCAGGAGTTGGGTAATGGTGGTAAGATTTAAGAATGTATGTTTGACTGCATCAGATGTTGATTTCATGACGATTTTTGCTTGGTTGTTTCTGTTTTTGTTTTTATTTTAGAGAAATACACCTGTTTTTATTTTAAATGTTCACATTAATACTCAAGGATGCAGGTAAAGTATTGTTAGTATAAAGAGAGTGGAAACTGAAGAGGAAGTAAGGGAGATGAAAGAGACTGGAATCCTGGATATTCTAATCATAGATCAATAAAATTATTACCACTTCAATGTATTCAGAGAAAAATTCTGATTTTCATAGTAATTTGTACAGAATTTAGTCCAATCTGTATTATATAGTAAAAAAATTAACATTTGTTTATCTATTTTTGCTGCTGTTTAGGATATCAGTGCAATGGAAGAGGAGAAAGATCAACTCATCAAAAGAGTAGAGCGTCTTAAGAAGAGGGTAATAAGAGAAGTAACACTGTTACATTTCAGTGTCATAATCCTTGGCTTGCAACTCTGATTTTGGAATGCAAACAAGGATTAGGATAAACATACCGTATGTCTAGGAAGGAGTCAAATAACTAATTGACCCACAGGGAATCTCTCTAGGCGTTAGTCCAGAGCTTTTAAGAATCTTGAGTCCAGTACTTTGCTGTCACTTTTGAGTAGTAACATGTATGGAAAGGAAGTGCTAAGTGGGCTTGTGAGACATATGATCTCTTTAATGTATTTCTCAACTATCTGACAGTAACATGCACTATTTATCCACTTGCTGTAGGTGGAGACAGTACAAAATCATCAACGAATGCTTGAAATAGCAAGACAGCTTCGCTTAGAAAGAGAGAGAGAAGAATCTTTGGCTCTACAGAAACAAGAACAAAAAAATCAGGTATTGACATAAAGCGTACCTATTAAAATAAATAATTGTTGACATCTGTTTGGGGATCGTGCACGTAAAGAAGTACATCGGAAACAGCAGTACAGAGTTTCTCCCAACATCTGAAAACTAGATCCCATTTGAAAAAGAAGTATCTATGTGCATTTTAAAGGAAGAGGCTTGACTCTACAAGTTTTTAACAACTCATTCAAGATATTTGGCTGCCTCAGCTGTCCCTGACATCATCATTTAGCAATCCCAGGACATGTTCCATGACTTGCTGTGGTAGTATCCAAAGAGGGGTCATTATATTCATGGTAGTGAGCAAATGTTTCCTTAGTTTGATTGTATCTCTGTGCACTTGCCCTAAGATTTCAGAGGCTGGGTAACACATCAAATACCTCAGCTCTTCACTGTGGATCAGTGCAGGGGGAATACGTATTCAGGAGCAACCCTGGGGTTTTGGTCCCCAACTCTGACAAAGATGATGTCATAGGAAGCACTGGAAGCTGCTGGCATCTGAATGGAGGGGTGGGTTTTACTCATAAGCTATGTTGTGTAAACAAAATACTTTAACATAAAGTCCAGTGCTGGACAGTTTTATCATCTCACCACATTCTGTGGACTTCAAATGTAACATGAACTTCAACACTGTATTAAAAGGAGAAAAACTCAGATTCCTAGTATTACAGTCTATATCTGGATTTGGAATCAATGTGAGTCAGGCTTTCAAGCTGTTAGGTCTTTGCTTGCGGGAGATCACAAGTAAAATGAGTGTGATGTCCAGCTAATTCTACTTCTTATTACACGTTTCTCTAAATCGCAGAAATGCTATTCACCTGGGTGTTGTCTGGCAACAAGCTTTGCAGTGTGTTCTCCACTTGGCTCAGCAATAGAACAGTGGATTGCTGTGACAACTCAGCTGCCTTGCAAGAACTGCAGTATAGTTTTCTACTGCAATTTTGATGATAGCTGTCTTTGTTGTTGTTGTAACGTTCAAAACACTTGAAGGTTTGGTTAAAAATTGTTTAATGATATTCTGCCGTAGAGAAAATATCACTTGGGGAGCACAAGAATACTTTTCTTAATTAACACTAGAGAATATCAAGTAAATTCCTGCCAATTGCTGAAAATTTGTTTTGGCACATTCCCTTGTGAACTACCTGCTTATAGCTACCATTTTTTGTATTTGGGATTCTTTTTCATACTCTTTTGTTTTAGTTACTTGGATATGCATTTCAAAAGAATGAGCTTATATGTGTCCAATTATCTCTCAAAAGTTGTTCCATGCAGAGCAGAGACTGCAAAGAGCACAGCTCCAGCTGAAAGAGATGCATCATGCAGTAGTGGATTCAAAACCTGAAAGTAAGTAGTAATCTATAATGGTTGGGGGTTTACACTTCTTCTCTGTTAGAAATGAAATCAAAACTGTATGGCTGTCAATAATATGGTAGTGCCAAAAAGCATATATGAACTTGAGGGAAGCTAATGGAAGAAATAACTTGTGTTCTAAAGGCACATGTTTGAGATCCTAAGGCTGAATGTGCCTTGCCACAAAAAGCCAGGGAGATAGTCACAAGGGAAGATACCTCAGTGCTTTTTTTTGAGGTCCATTCTTTTTTAAATCTTAAACCAGTTAAATACTGAATAGTAAGTATAATACTCTGCAAGAAACAGCCAGTTGAAACTACAAGGGGTTAGAAAAAGCAGAACCCTCTTAGAAAAGACAGAGTTCAGGCCTAGCGAAGTTTTATGTATTTTGTGTTTGTAATTGGGCATCAGTGAAACACTGCTTCTTAAAAATTTTCTCAATGAATGTACAAATACATTGAACACTATGTTTTATTCAGTGTAGACTTGTGTTTTTTTTAGTTATGTTCAATAAAACATTCGTGTGAAGAGCTTTAAGGTCTGTTTCTTACTGTAGTGCAAGTTTGTGTTGTAGTTTTGTACGGTACCAAAAATAAAGCCATTTCCTAATTAATCTTTTTTATATAACATGGATTTTACATGCACACACATACATCTATAAGAACT